>PVKB01005402.1:0-98766 GCA_004027205.1 Ctenodactylus gundi
GCAAAGCTCTTGCTTTTTTTTTCCACACAGACATGGGAGGCCCAGGGAAAAAATTAGGACTGAAATGAGGTCTGTCAGCTCAAACCCTTTTATTTTGCATCAGAGTTTCTATTGAAAAAGTCCAAGAAGCAGTGAGAGTCGCCTCAGCCCAGAAGATCTGATTTAGCACTGGTGCTGTGGGAAAGGGCAATGGTGGCTCTCACACAGACATGCCACAACGTGCTTTTAGCAATTGAGGTTTTGCACCAATTTGCTAGCCTGCAGCACTATGACTCAAATTCACAATTTTAATGGAATGTAGCAATTGTAAGCATCAGTCTCACAGAGTTTTCGAGCTGCTTAAGAACTGATAAGGAATCTAGGTTGACCTCTAAATTTCTAAAAAATGAGGAATCTAAAACCCAGGGACTGTCAATAACTTCCCCAAAAGACAAAGACTGTTAGGCCCAGGACAAGGACACTAGTGACTTTCTTCACCGCCTATCCTGCTCAAGCTGTTCTTCAATTTATTCTCTACTGCCCAGAAACAATCACTTTTCTACAACGAGAAATCAGTAGCCTGAAAACACAAGTACAAGTTTTTTTTTTTTCTATTTTTCGAGAAAGTCCACCATTTCCTGAGGGGCAGTGGTAGGTATGTGTCTGCTTTGTCCCCAGGTTGGTGGCCCACGGCTCTGGCCCACCTCTTGCCTCTCCCTCCCTGCCACAAGTCCCACACATTCCACAGTGGAGCAAACAGGGCAGTGATCAACTCTCCGGAGGAGACAGCCACCTAATTATATGCTAGCAAGGATCCAAACATGTTAGAATCTGTCATGCAGCCACTAGGCATTTCAACATAATTTTCAAAATATATTTGCTTTCGAGTATCCATTTATGAAAAAGATGCTGCTGCTTTCTCTCATTATGGGTAATTACAAACTCTCATTCATTAGCATTGAAAGGAGATGGAATGAATTTGGTGAGGGGAAAGCTACTCACAATTCAGTTATAACCTGCAGGTTATTGCGGGGAATGACAAGTAAGCGACAGTCAGGTTGCAGATTAAATAATCAAAAAGAGCAGAGGCCCCAAAGAGGAGCCCTTCGTTGTTTTGGACAGTGAGGTCACAGGAGCATTTTCTTTTCACTCTGGCGGCCTCAAAGACACAAACGTGAGTCCTTGGAGCTCAGGGGAAGTCAAAGCAACAGAATCAGCCATGAGGGCAGGGCTGACAGGATAGCTAAGGAGAAGACGGTGACCTGCGAAGGACTTCCCATATCTAGATGGATGGTAAATCATAATAAATCCCCATAGGATTTGATTATTTGATGAACCACACCTTCAGTAAAGACTTGTAACATTTTACAATAAAATTGAATTTGTTGGGTTGTAGCATCCATGTTTGGGGCCAAATTATACAGAGTAAAGCCAGCCATGAGAAGCCTGGCAATGACATTTTTCATGGTAATTGTTAAAACTTTGGGAACAGGGGGGAGAGTTGATGTCTAGGAGAGCATGTGTCCTTCCAGAACACTCCAGAGAGTAACTGATACTAGTGAGAACAAAGATGGATTTCCTATAGAAAGTCATCATGGGAGATGATTTTTTTTTTAAAATGTAGATACTAACAGAGAGGGTACTCCCCAAAGCTGAAAAGACTGGAGCCGCTACGGCTCTAGTATAATGAACAGATACATTCATATTTAGAGGGGTGTGTATGCCTTATTTTGATTTCTTTGTTGGAGCTTGAAAATAAGGGCGGGAATAAAAGATCAAGAAAATGCCTTGCCAGTGAGGAGGGCACGTCACTGATGTCATCGTCCATGGAGCTAGGCTGTTCTTGGCATCTAGTGAACTTCTAGATTCCAATTCAGGCTGATCCACAATCACAGTGATTTGGTACATTTGACAACACGTGAGGGGTGATTCTCACATGGCAGAAGTGTGCAGGGTACTACTTGAAAGCAGCTCTCTAAGGCTTGGTATATGGGACAGTGTCCCATATAGGCATCTATTTACTTGAGCTAGAGTTCTATTGTAAAAGTTCCCTTTAAGTTCCTCTTCTGGCTTTTCTTCATCACAAGTGTAATTTTAATGTCTGAGGATTCTACTGTTTGGGAGGAAAATTCATAAAATGCCAGAAGGTGGATTTCTTGGAATTTCCCACCAAAACTTTAAATTCCAGATGCATACAGACGAGAGAGAACTTAGAGGGAGTTGGTATTAAAAAATATTGCATTGATTTTAGAGAAAGTCCTTCAGGCATCAAACCTTGTCCCACCTTGTCCATTGGCCTTGTTTGACACACATTTTAAAATTGAATTTCTAATCTGACATCTACTGAGTCCAAAATGGGTGTGTTTGCTGCCTCACCGTCCCTGAATGTTGCCTGCTCGGGTACAATGTTACTGGGCATGTCACTCATGTTTCTTCCTAAATTGAGGTATACATCCGCCAAACAGACAAGAGGTAACACTCAGGGGAAATGGAAGTAGAAAGAAACACAGAGATTCATCATAACAAAACAACAGATGAATATTTAAACTAATTTAAGTATGACCAATGAGCTGCATAAATGGTATCATTAATCACTCTGGCACACATGGGCACGCTTTCTGGGCTAAAAATTATGCCATTAAAATTCAGTAAAATTTAGTCACAGTGCATCTCTCCCTATTGAACATGGCTAACGCTGATGTTTCCCACGGTTATGATGTATTTTTCATGCATTACCCAACAGATGTTTGTCTGGTTCCTTCACTTTCCAGTAGAATTATGATGGAAAACTTGAGAATGGGTAACTTCAGAGGCACCATGGAGCTGAGGATTAATTTAGAATGGCTCGTCTGCACCTTCTGACATGTTTATTGTGGCTGTGAAGGCTCCAGTGATGGTGTATGGACAAGCAGAGCCGCCAGTGGGACCCAAAGAAGTGACGGGCCACAGTTGTCTCAAGCTCTTACCAGCCTGCTATTTATCCAGGGGGATACTTAATGGTGCTGTCTGGGCAGGGTCATGATGCCACACTTTGCAGGGTTGGGAGGGGAGCGCGTTTTGTGCTCAGATGGGAAGCATGATGGGGCTGTTTCTGACATGTAGGCTTTAAACAGCGTGTTCCCATCATTGTTTCCCTAGCACGGATGACCAGGCGGGCAGCACGGTTGCGGGAGAGAGAAGGCACCAACACAGAGGTTCCAGCCAGCGAGATGAGGGCACTGGGCAGACTTTAGCAGAGTTTATAAAAAGGACCAAAACGTGCCATGAGCAGTAATAATGGCTCAAAAAATATGGACATGCTAGCGCAGCCCAGATGGAAAGAACACGCAGCACACTGGCAGGACCCACGTAGCCACAGTCATTAAGCCTTCTCTGCAGGGAGAAGTAACACAGGCTATTCTTTATAGGTTCTTGTATGTAACTGTACAGCTAGTGATATATAGTTCTTGTGTCAGAGTAGATGGTCTAGGATTTATTTTTCAAAACTTTTTTGTTGTCAACAAAATATTCTGATTTAAAGAATTCTAATGACCAGTTTTTGTATAATATGTGGACCAGGTTGGGGCAGAGGCACTGGAAAAAGAAGAGGAAGGTGTGGGGGGGTGATGCAAGAATCAAAATATGATATGGGGAAGAGAGGGAGTGGAGGGAAGAGAGAAAAGGGATGTTATAATTGAGTTCTCTGGGACGGCAGGTATCGTGTGCATTTCCACCCACAGGTAGATAGAGGCAGCAGAGTGGTGGTGCTGTGGAGTGTATCTGGAGTGTTCCTCCAGAGCTTCATGTTCCCATAGATACTGTGTAGGGCTGGAAGGTGGAGCCTGGCTGGAAGGGGCTTGGCATGACCTGGAGGGGTGTGTGCTGGTCCCACCCTTTCTCCCAGTCTTCCTCTCTGTCCATCACCATGTTGTGAGGATCTTTGCCGCTGGACTGCCGGCTCTGGCCCTGCCCCTACTCTAGCCCTGCCACGTGCTCCCACCACTTTCCAGCAGCCCACCTGTGAATGGACTGTGACCTTCTGAAATTGTAAGGTACAGTGAAGCTTTCCTCCCTAAGTTGTGGATGTTGTTTATTAAGTCACAGAAATGAGAAAGCAGTTAACACAGGTGCTCTGTGATAACAGGGTAAGGGAACCCCTAGAACATGGCACACACTTGATTCTTCTCTGTTCCCCTCATTTCATCAGGAGAGACTGTACCAATTTCCTAGGTCTCTGCTGATAGTCTTCTTCATGTCCTGTGAGCACCTCAGTGACTTTCCAGCTAAGCCCCGTCCCCCTGGCCTGGGTAGAGATGTTCCATATCTGATCAACAGAACAGGTCTGAGGCTCTGAGTTCCTCATGGGTTGAGGTCTTCTTTGCCATTGGTGTCCTGGAAATCCCTCTTATCTTTCAGGACTTGGCATCTGGGGGTCTGGAAGGCCATTTCTGATGCACCCACTTGCACAGCCTGACCACAGCATGGTTGATGTATGGGAGAATAAGTTAAACAAACTAACAAACAAACAAACAATAAAACTGGCATCCAACCAACCTCAATTCTCAAGCTGCTTGTCCAACCATATTGGCATTATCTAGCATTATTATTCTTTCTGGTGTTACTGTCACAAATTCACTCAACAGCCTACAGTAGATGGAGAAATAACACATGTGCTAATTGAAAAGAGTTGCATTTCTGCTGAATGGCAAGGCCCAGAAGAAGAAATGCAAGAGATTATTCAACAACCGATTCAGTGCTGACAGTCCTGGTACCTGTTGTCAGCGCTGCTTGAGACGTACTCCGTCCTGGTGTCTGACCTTTTAGTTTTCCTTTAATTATGGTAGCATTCAGTCATGCTGGGCTGCTTTTCTGTGCTCACCTCAGGAGACAAACACACTGGCTGGTTCAACAAAGTGGTTTAAAAGAAGGTAATTAAAGGTGTTTATTGTAATAAAGGGAAACATAGTTGCTTTGGCTTAAGCCAGGTTTTATGGTTTTATAGCACATAATAACTACACTGAAAGAAAAAAAATACCGACTCACTGAACTGTGAGATATACAACCACAGAACTTCTTTCAATATGAGAAAAAATGAATGAGATTCACTAAATGGCTTTCCCTGGTACATCTGTTGACCAAAATTAACATGAAGTCTCAAAGACAATTTATCAGTACAGCAAGAATATGGTGGCAGAAGTTCCAAAGGCTGGTCATTTATTTGCGCATGTCACAACTTGTGCTTTTGTTTTCTTCTTTTACATATTTGGAGGAAAATATGCCTTCCCAGACCACAAAGATATGGAGTAACAGATAGAAATGCAGTTAGTCCGAGACAAGTGATAAAAATAAGACGAATTGCTCTTTTCCCCTTTGTTTTTCTATAGTACGTTCTTGTTTTAGCAAGCATGGTGTTGGCAAAGATTTAAAGAACCACAGCATTTCTTCCTTCCACAGGTGTGTAATCCGGGATGATAAACAAATGATGGATTGTGCAATTATGACACAGGGTGTGGCAGCTAAAGACAAAGATTACCCTTCTGTTTCTGGTTTCTCAGGGAAGTGGAGAATACTTTGAATGCAGAAGACCAAGGGAGGCACAGAAGGCTGAGGAAGACTTGGTAGGCAAGAGTAGGAAGTAGCAACCCCCCTGCCTGCAAGGGGGAAGTGTCGGGCCCACCAGGTGGGTGCTGAGTGGCCCAGGCCCCGGATCCCAGCAAAGTGAGGCAATTCTCAGGGGAATCCAGACATGAAGACCTGGCATGATGGCAGACACATCAGGAGGGATGTGAGTGTCGTGCTCAGGGATGGTGTGGAGGATCTACATAAAGTTACTTTCATACCATGGAACAATCAACCCTGATATGTCGAAATCCAGATCTGCAGAACCCCAGTCTGTTGCAGACTGTGCTAGGGTGAGGGGAAGGCAAAGGGGAGAAATTAAGAGAAAAACAGGTGCCTGGCCCCAAAATAAGGCTAAAAACTCCCATGCTTTTGTGTTCAGAAACTGTATGGGGTTTGTTAAATATGTGTACCCCAAAGACCTGTGTATTGAAGGCTTGGTTCTCAACACAGGACGGGGCCTACTGAAATGATTGGCTCATAAGGGCACTAAGCTCTTCGTTGGATTGATTCATTGATTAGTTCACAGCTGAGTGGGCTGGTAGGAGGTAGAACCCAGTTGCAGGAAGCAGGTCAGCTAGGGGCATTTTGGAAGGATACATCTTGTGCCCAGCCCCTTCCTCTCCTTCTGATTTTCTCCCTCTCTACTTGCTTTTGGCTGCCACGAGATAAGCTGTGTTCTTCCAGTGTGACTCCGCCATGGCGTACTGCCTCGCCAACAAACTGCAGGCGATGGAGCCAGTTGATCGTGGGCTTTTTGTCATAGAGACGATATGTTGATTAATGAAAGGTTGAAAAGTCTTTGAATTCATGGCTCTTCAGATTTTTAGGAGCTCTGGATCCATTTAGAGGGAAAAAGATACTGTGCGTCGCTTTCTTTTGCAATACTTGGGTTCAAATTTACGAACAAAGCAAATCAAATTTGTTAAATAGCAGCCTGCTGTGTGATGCTGAGACTTCTCATACGAATCAGCTGCTCTTCATGCCAAAAATGAGCATGTATGACACATATTTCCTATGACCTAGGTGTGGGCTGGAAGTCAGCATAGAGGTTGCTACTGAATCACTGTAGCCCTTGACCTCACCTTGACCTAGCCCTTGACTCTGCTGAGCATACAGGCACCTCACTGTTTTCCTCCCATTCTCCTTAAAGACTCAATGTGATTTCAAACATAACTTACATTCCTTGAACTCTCCTATTTTCTCCCTTTCAACTTTGCTCCATACAGTCATGTAATTCAGGTTCATTATGTGATTTTCTTCTTCCTGTACTTACTAGTACTTGGCTCTTGAAGTACATTCATGACAACTCACCAAACAACATGCTGATATTACTGTTTTCCTTTGGAAATGAAATTTCTGTCCAGAGTGAAGATAATAACCCCATTACAAATAAATAAACTGATATTAATAAGTTAAAGGGAACTTAACCATTACTATCATCAGCCAGTATTTATAGAAGCCTCATAGACTACTTGGACTAAGAGCTCAATAAATCAATAGTTGACAGCAGTTTTGATTAGGTTGTGGGTCCCCTGTAAATATTCATGAAGCCACAGAGATTAGTTGTGAGGTTGTTGTTCAAAATCAGAGACAAATCAAGTTATTTTCTCAATACAATGAATAGCACAGTTTCTAGGGAGCAGCCAGAGCTGCTGGAATGATCTGAGAGGGTTCTTAGGATTTCTGTGCAACTGTGAATTCTCCCTTTCTATCTTTCAAGTGAGCTTTCACAGAAGCATTTATATCTGATAAAATCTTTCACAGGAAGATTAAGAACCATGTATAACTGTCTTCAACAAAAACAAAAGCAAAAAACCTTAGACAATCATGACTGTCTGTAATAAATCTTTGACTAAACATTGTTTTACCTGTTTGGAAGCAAGAGTTTCCAAAAGTATTGAGTATCGTGTTGAGAGTGTTAGAAGTTCTGCAATTTACATCATTGACTGGACTGTCATCTTTCCAGTTGTGAATCACTCTCAGATAGATGGGCATTTCTTATTAAATTTTATGAAAACTCTTGACAACATGCTTTTTGAACTTCAATGGTTTTACTTTAGTTAGACAGATATCAGTTACTAGTTAGATTCAAGTTAGATCCCTAATACTAGAATATGTTCAGAGTGCAGATTTTAGCCAAGTCTTACAGTTCATGGAGCCAAAGATTTCATTTTAATTCATACTACTGATATTGATTTGATCTTACCTACCAAATTGCTACCAATTTTTATCATAAGCAGCTTCCTTTTTACATAATAGTATGGAATTATTTTAAGAACTCTCTGGGAATATATATATATATATATATATATATATATATATATATATATATCTTTGTTCTATCAGTTTCAATTTGAAACATGCACTAGTATGTAGTTCCTTTGTTTGCCAGATGCTCTGTGACAACAGTAGTTGGTTTCACAATGTATTGACAAATTGCTTACGAACAATGCTCACATCACTTTAGTATGTTTCAGTGACCACTTCGGGCAACCTTACGCAGATGAGATGTGTCTATGCTGAATTTGGGACAGCATCACTGCTGACCTAATGTCAGTGTAATTTATTCTGATTATCTAGCAAGAGATCTTGTGTTTTATGTCCGATATCCTTACAAAGGATGACAGATGAATTGAGTTTGATGAAATATCTTTCCTGAATATGTCTCTTCAGATCCAAAAAGACTAAAACCCGTCTTTCTGAAGAATTATTAAAGGAGACTGTCTTAGCCTCTTTGCCATTCCTGGGACACAATACCCAACACCCATGACTTAAAGGAGGAAAGTTATTTTTCAGCTCACAGCTCAGAGGTCTTAGTCCTTATGTGGTTGGCTGATGACTGTGACATGGTGCAATGGCCTGGTGGAGGAGCACTGCTCACCCTCTGGGGCCAGGAAGCAGAGGTACTGGAGAGAAGCATGTGTCTTTCCAGGCCCCACCTTCAGTGATGCGCCCTTCCTGACAGGCACCACCTCTTAACAGCAGCTAAGATCAATAGTTTAACCCACTTTATCCAATCAACACCCCCCCCCCCCCCATCCAATCTCCTTCCCAATACTCCAGATCTAGACCATAGCAGGGGGATGCTCTAGCCTCAGATTCTGTCCACCAAGAAACCGGGATGACACAATGTATCTGCTGAAGAAAAGGAAGCCATCCTATTCCAGAAACTCTTCCCTTCTTATAAATCTCCACTTAAATGCTATCACGTAGGATCCTAAAGTATTCAAAAAATCTTCATGATGAGGAAAACCTATCTTCTGATTTCACAACCAGAAATGTCTCTACTACCAGATAACCAAAACGTAAGCCAGGCACTGTGATCATGTCACTTCTTTCCTTCTTGAAACATCGTTGTGTTCCACAGTTCTGATGATGAGCAAGTGTGACTTTTGTCACCAGAGGAAGCAATCCTTCCTGCCAGGCAGCATCTCTCCTGGAACTGTGGGACTCTGCCTCTCTTTTTATCTCTCCACCTCTGCCTCTCTCTAGCTGCTTTCCCCAGACAAGCCAGACAGGCACAGTATGACATGAATGCTGCTAAGCAGAGATAATGTGCCTGAGCTGGGTTCCCTGCAGCAGCCACGTGATCTCCGCTCAGACAGACAGCACCAAGGGGTCACAGCGGGAAGCAGAGCTTTGGGAAGGGCATGTCAAAGCCATCAGGTGAGCTCAACCAACACAAATCAGGCACTGCAGCTGGCCCAGGTGGACGGAGCTATCAGGGCTGCTCTGTCTCTGTCCAGACGAAGAGGGTCTGCAGTATAAACAGAGTTCCTAGCTGGGCCAGGTGATGCAGGCCTACAATCCCATTACTCTGAGAGGCTGAGACAGGAGGATCACAACTTTGAGCTCACCCTGGGCGACTTAGCCAGATCCTGTCTCCTAACTGAACACCACAAAGACGGGCTAGAGATGTGACCTAGTGTGAAGGTCCTGGGTTCTAGCCCTAGCACTGCAGGAAAACAAAATAACCCCAAATAGACAGACTTCCTTCTGAGGGGACAAGGTGTCTCTTTTAGAGGACAAGGAGACAGACTACAGGTGCAAGAGTCTGGAGGACTCAATTTGAAACTGGTGCCTGAATCATGGGCTGGCTTGATTATTTATTTTTACATTTGGAGCACAAAATAAACAGAACTATCACAGATCAGTCCTGGGGTTTACCTATTTTCTTGGTTACAGAAAACTTTCTTATGAATGTAACTGTAGGGAGGTTCAGAATTGGAAGCAAACGACCCCTTTGATTAGGCACAGGTATTATATATTTGGATATAATGCATCAGTGAATTGGAAAGAATTAGAGGTTGAGATCCTTAAATACTGAAAATATACATCCTAATTCACCAGATCTAAAAAGAAAAGTGTGTGGAAATCTATCACCTGGAAACTTTCACTCGAAAGGCACTTATTAATCTCTTTGTGTTGTGGTCTGGAATTCTGAAAAAAAAGTTCACTGGTCTTTGTAGTGGAAAAACACATGCAGAAGGGTCTGCCTTGAAAGTGGGAAGCCATACGGGAAGATGGAACAGGTGCATGTTGGCGCTCGGGTTGTTGAAGGGGAACTTAAAAGGAGACGGACGGTCTAACGCTTCCTTGTCAGTTAGGTTGGAGACAACCGAAGTGACTAAGCAGAGTGAGGTTCAAAGTCAGGTTACACATCTGGCCTGTGATGGTTCGCACAGAACACCAGGGCAGCGGGGTGCATTCTCAGCATCCCATCCCGGTGACATGGATGCTGCTTGCCCACTGTGGGTTGGCGCTCAGCCACCTCCTTGGATTCCTGAGCACAGCCTATTAATGTACCGCCTTTGTGGTAGGAGAGCTGTTTCCTCTGTTTGTGGAGCTGAATGTGACATAGAGGCAGCCTCAGGGAACAGGGACAGCCATCTCAGCATGGAGACTTCTGCCCTTACATATCCCATGGATGCAAATTCCACTACAGCTCTTTCACAGCAAAGCACCAGCCTGCTATTTGCATCTTAAAAACAAAATGCTCTTGGAGGGTCTAGAGATTAAAGAGGCAGGAGCTGTGGATTTGCTCAGTGCTGATGGACAGGTATTTTCCATCACGTGGCCGCCGCCTTGAACAATGCTGTGACAAATAACTGTTTACTTCCAGAAAAAGGAAAAAGAAAAGAAAAGAAATGCTACCCAGGCTTGTAAAAACTCAAAGACACGCTCAGGAGGACTCCGCACAAATAAATTATAACAAATAATGTTTGGTCCTGACATCCTTCTCACAAGAACCTCACATAAAATAAAACCACCTCTAATTTTCTTTTCTGAAGCCTCTTGTCTCAGCTGGGCTTCCTTCAATTACCTGCCAACACCAGCCTGTGGTCTGCCCTGATTCCAGAACAGCACTGCAGTTTGCAGTTGGCTGCTATTTCTCGGTTTGTTGCTTGTTTTCCATTAAGTGGGAGAGGTTCTCTTTCTTTAATTAGGGCCTCTGTTGAGATCTCCAAGCTGCACTGAGAGGATTCTCAGTGTTTTGCTAATGGAGTTCAAAACTATTTTCTCCCTGATCTCTTTATAGGCCCAAAGGGCAGCCAAGACTCAAGTTTAGTGAGGAATTGTGGAAGATGACATCTCCCGCGTGCTGGTAATGTCAGGGGAGCAACACAGTTCTCCTTGGCCAAGGTGTTCCGTTTCATCGGTAGCGTCTGATACATGAATTTACGGCACTTGGCCAAATTGATAGCAGTGGTGATTAGGACCTCTGCCAGATGTCTATTAAGCAACTCTACAGTGAGTAATGATAGGGATGCTCTCCTCAAATGTCCTGTCTCTGTACACTTGTGTGAAGTCTGCTGTCCATGAGGACAAACTGCTCTCCTCCTAAGCAGTCCAAAGCTCACTGCGTGACTGTAACAGGGAGGTGGGATTCTTTCATTTTCCTTCTGTGTCATGCATGAGCTGGGCATTCACTCTTGGCAGCACACAATCTGCTTACTTAGAGCTGTAGTGATAGTTGAGCTGCACTATTTATTCTGCATGGAGGAAAGTCCTTGAAACTAATGTACTGCAACAATACCTTGAATAAGGCCAGTTTGGGCATGAGTTTCTGCCATCGGTATGTTGGGGTGGGGTTGGAAAAAAAAGGACAAGACACTTCATGAGCTTCTCTTGAATCTCACTGACAACACATGCTTCCTTCTGCAGGAAACCTTCCAGATCAGCAGCTATTTGTTAATTTCACCAGGGTTAATACTTCTCATCCATGAACAGTAAGAAAGAGCCCAGTTGAGCCCTCTTGAAAGGGAGGGAGACCGTAATGGTGCAAGAAGGACATCAGAGTGGTGACGTTCCCTTACCTTGAAAAGCAAGAGGACCGAGTTACACAGCCTTCCAGGAACAGGAATCCTTGGGGATCCACAGGGGGGTGGGGGAGCATGGGGACGCTACCTAGAGCTTGGACTCCACAAGGTTCTGATGCTCCTGTAGAGCTAAGCTGTGAAACCCAGGTGAGTACTGACTCTGCAAATGGCAGTGACGCCACAGGCCTACTGCCTGCGGACTCCTGAAGGAGGGTTACAGTTTGAGTTATATAACTTGAGAATCCAGGATGATCCAAGCCAAAAACCTAACACATAATCAGTCCAGACTGCATCAAAGTGCACGATGGGAGCGAATTCCTTCTTTTAAGACAAGATTACCATCAATCCCAGATAACACTGATCATGCAATCTAAGGAAAGCAAATGAGAAACAAGACAGTAAAAAAAAAAATTACAAAAAAAACCCCACAAGAAAATGAGTCCCATAAAAATATCAAGTGCCCCTCAAGGTAATTGAATCATTACAAATAATAAATTAATACATATATGTATATAAATTGCTTGTATAATTTATAAAGACAGGAAAGAATCAAGATGAAATAAGAAAAAATATTCTCTAGAAAGTTGAATTTATTTACAATGCACCAAATGAAAATTCCAGAATAAAGAAGTCATCATTAATAATAGCCCAAACTGCTTTAATAAAATAGTGATGTGTTTATGCAGAGGATACTCTATCACAATGAAAACAAATAGGCATACCTATTATACACACACACCTCGAGGGACTCTCAGAAGAAAGATGTTGAATGAAAGATACCAAACATGAAGAATTCATATTATATGATTATAGCCAATTCATTTCAAACAACGTGCAGAAGCTATTGATGTGTGATTGTAATGAATAAATTATATGTATGTGAATTACATCTCAAACTATCCAACATAGCATTTTATACACCAGCAATTACTGAAAAGTGTAAATTGTTAAAAAGATGTTATTTGAAAAAGCAAAATGTACGTGAATTTTGACAATAATTATCCAAAGCCAACAACATGGGGAGACTGTCAGGCATTACGTTCCATTATATCTCTGTATCATTAACCCAGTACAAGATGTGTGCAGCGTGGGTGGAACAAGTCTAGAACCCCCAAAAGGCTGTGTGTGTGTGTGTGTGTGTGTGTGTGTGTGTGTGTGCGCGCGCACGTGTGAATTTGATGTGTTTACACTGGGTGAGGCTGTGGGTAAGTGGGAAATCTCTGCACTCGAATCCATTTTTCTATGATCTTAAAGCTGCTCTAAAATGCACAAAATGAAACAAAGCCTTGAGGATGACAGAGTTGGCTTTAAAGATCAAAAAAAAAAAAAAAAAAAAAAAAAAAAAAAAAAAAAAAAAAAAAAAAAAAAAAAAAAAAAAAAAAAAAAAAAAAAAAAAAAAAAAAAAAAAAAAAAAAAAAAAAAAAAAAAAAAAAAAAAAAAGAAAAAGAAAAGAGAAGATTTTTTCCCTCAAGTGTGGGGATGAAAAATATGGTTGTGCACACGTCAAAAATAAGAAACCAAAGTCTTATTGTATGCCACTCCTAAAAAGATGAATCCCTTATAAAATAATGACTTAAATTTAGGGAAGAGCTAATATTTAGAAAAAAAATACACTATGTCTAGGGCATAAAGCACAAAAAAGAATTTGTATGAGAAAGAAAAACAAACTCAAAAGAAAAACTGATAATTTCTAGGGTTATTGTACTTAAATTAAAATCTACTACATGTCAAAATATATCTAAATGTATAGATAAGAAAGAGGCCAGAAGATGCCAAGTGTAGTGTGTGTGAATTCTCAACAATTAATATCTGGCCTGTGGAAATTAATACATATCAACACAATCATGAACACACTTATATCTAAAGAATCATGAAAGTATGCTCAATCTTACTATTAATGAAAAAAGCCAAATTAAATCAGTTCATCCATTTACTTAATCAGATTGTTAAAAGTGGAATTTGCCAGTACTAGTAATAGTTGTTATGGTGCATGTTAAGCCAAAATGACTTCTAAAAATTTATTGGAAGTACACACTGGTAGAACTATTTGACAGTATCTAATAAAGTTTACCTTGAAGTTCCACCTCTAGATGTTACCTTAGAGAAATTTTTGCATATCACCCCATGGAAGCAGTAAGTGAATTCTTAAGAGGAGTAATATTTGCAATAAAAACTGGAAGCAATATACATTTTCATAAAAGCATGAATGAATGACTTGGGGTAGAGTCATGTGAGTGGAATACCATGAAGGAGAAAAAAGTTATTAGCCCCAGCTGCATACATTTATATGAATATGATTAGATTTTTGAATGAAAAAAATTGAATTTGTAAAAGGATAGATGTTATATGATGGCATTTGTTTAAAGTTTTGAAATATGCGAATCAGGCTGGTAGACTTTTTGGAGCCAGAAAGGGGACAGGGCATGTGGAGGGATATGAGAGGGTTGGGGGGGGTGGTGGGTGGGGAAGTTAAAGTGATTATGAAGATATTTACACATGCACTAGCTGCCCAAGATGAATGTAATTATCCGAATGAAGTCATAATGCATCACAAACATGCACTATTAAAAATTAAAAATTATGGGGGAAAAGATACAAAGCACACATGTACATACACGCATGCAGAGATAATCCTTTTTTTTTTTTTACACAGTTCTGATATATACACATTTTAGTTGCTTACACTACTCTGCCAACATGATTGAAATTTTAGTTATTGTGATATATTAACTATGACCAACAGCAGATTATGCAAAATTTTTATGCACAGGTGTAATGATCCAGTTGGACTACTGGCTCTTCTGTCCACAATGCCACATACACAAGATGTGCCTCATGATCAATAACCAATCACATCAGTTCTTTCAAAGGCAGTTGATGATTGGCTGCTGCACATGTGTTATTCGTCTCTGGCACAGACTGCAGAGAGTGTGGCTGTGTAGCCTCCTGGTTTTCCTGGTGATAAGCCTGTGTTATAGGTGGTGGATAGGGTGGGGATTTGGTACGAATGGCTTTGAGATCATCCTGAGAGATTGGAGGAGCACATTTCTAGGTGTCTGATGGGTCATGAAGGTGTGGCCTTGGGGTCTATTTCTGGTCTCTTGATTCTTCCTCTCTGATGTTCCTCCCCTCTCAGCTCTCTTGGTACCATGAATTAAGCAGCTTTGCTCTGTTGGCCCTTTGCTATGCTGTTTCTTGGTGGGGCCAGCTGACTCTGATGGAAACCATGAGCCAAATTAAACTCCCCTCCTTTAAAATTTGGGTGTTGGGTATGTGTCTCAGCCATGAGAAAACAGATGGATATAACACATTATTACAAAATCAGACATAAGCGAGAGGAAAATGGCCACCTAAGACAAAAGTGCACCAGGACGCCCTGACAATGTTGAGAGTGAAACCTGAATCGAAAATTAGGGCAACTGCAGAAGCAAAAGCTTGCCCATGCCATTGTCTGAGATCTACAGCTGCAGGGACTTAGTGAACGAACTGATCTACATAAGTAAGGAAAGCAGTGGTGGCAAAATAAAAAAAAAATGACAATGTCCCAGAGGAAGTGATGGGGACACAACACTTCACAGTAACGGGACTCTCAGTGACGTTCAAAATAATGCTGGAAGTAGACGCAAACTGTCAAAGGAGAACCACACCAGAAGGGACGACTGGACTCACGTTGCAAGTCCTACGAGGGAGCAAAACACTTCAATTTCAATGTTTCTAATACTTTAAGAAATAAGCAGCCCAATGAGCATTCCCTTTACTACTTCCTCTTACAGACCTAGTTGCAAATAAGAGTTTTTAATATTTTGAAAACGATTTTAAAGACCATGAAAGCACTGCAATTTTTGTCAGTGATTATTACTGATGCCTGGGCTGAGCCAGGCCAAGTGTTGCTCTATACCTGTAACCCCAACGCTCTGGAGGCTGAGGCGGCATGATCACAGCCGGCTGGGGCAACTCAACAACTCACAACACCCTGTCTCAAGGAAAAACATAAGGAAGGTTTGGGGATGTAGCTCAGTGTGAGTCCAAGTTTAGTCTCCATTACCACACACACATATACTCACACTTGTGTACACACGTGTGCACAAGCACAAATAGTGCTTTAAATTGTTTCAGTGTTCATATGTATTTTCATGTTTCATGTGTATAGATGTTCATAAGATGATAAGAATGCAAATATAAAAATATGCAGATGATTGATAAGTGACAAATTCAACATACTACATTCCCTTTGAAATATACAGAGGCAAACACGATTCAGGAGAAATACACAGAGGGCCTCAGCCACATCTGCAATGTCTTTAATTTTGTCTCTGGTTGTGGCAGCTATTAGAAAATTATGTTATTACTTTATGCCTTTTTGTAAGTCAGAACTATTTTATTAGAAGACAAAGAAATAACAACCATGTCAGAAAAGAAATAATGCTTTTCTGGAAACTGTGACAACAAGAGCCCTGGAAACTGTAACTAGCCCCTCGACTTAGGTAGTCTGTCAATCTTACAAATATAGAGTCAAATCATAAAGGAAAAATATGAGTTTTTAGACAGCTCACTCTTTCTTTGATTAGAAGTTGCTAATAACAAGAAAATAAAAGCTGTACCTGCTCACCTAACCCCTTCTACTCAACTCTCACAATGTTATATGATTCCAAGAGCTAAATCTCTGTTTGAACTCTGAGGCATTCACAAAGCACATTGGACTTTATGGCCTTGTAGATGTTTGCCATGAAGGCAGGTCCTATGAGGGCAGTAAATGGAGTTTAGTGCCTGTTGCTGGGTCACAAAAAAGTTATAAAGGAACCTCAGATGTAAGAAACAAAACACACCCTTTTAGCTTTAGAATGTCTCAGTTTTAGCCTCTCTGTGACAACTTCCCATTATCCCAGAAAACATTTTGCCAACAGCAAAATGACAATTGGCATTTTGCCAATAGTCCTTTTCTTAGGGATCTAGTGACACAACTTTCTGGACATGAGATTCCTTTCCTATGGGTGCTGTTACTCATTGTCACAAACTTAGCTGCTTTCAACAGCATGCTATGGTTTGGATTTAAAATTTCCCCCCAAAGTTTCCCAAGTCTGTAAAGTAACTGGATCATGGAGCCACTATAATCATTAACGGATTCATCTACTGATGAGTTCCGTAAGTGAAGACGGGTCCCTGGTGGCATGGCCTGGAAGGTATCCTTGCCCAGTTTCCTCCTTTCTCCCTCGGCTTCCAGGCTACCACAGGAGCAGCTTCCTCCGCCAGGCCCTTCCATCGGTTGTTTCCACCTTGGAGCAGATGGACAGAATCCTCTAAAAACCATGAGCTAAATTAAGCCTCTCCTCCTGGATATTCTGGCGGCCAGATATTTTATCTCTGCAGTGGGAACTCGACTAACACATGGCACAAACTGTTCTAGTCAGAAGTCTGACTTGAGCCTCAAAATGGAGGTGTTAGCAGGGCTGCACACCCTGGGGATCTGCAGAAAGTCTCTTCCTTTGCCTTTTCTGCTTCTGAAGGTCACTTGCTCCATCTTCAAAGTGAGCAGGGTACCCTGAGTTCTCACGTCCACCCCAACTCTCCCCTTCTGCTTTCCTCTTCCTAAGGGTCATGTGACTGAATTTAATCTACCCAACTAAATTAGGATGATTTTTCTACTTGAAGAGCCTTGATGTAATCACATCTGCTAGATCCCAGGTTCTGAAGACGATGATGTGGGCATCTTTGGGCGGAAGGCATCCTTCTGCTTTCACACATACATTTTTCCAGTCAAGTGGCTGTCCAAAAATTCAAGATCCTAGCATGACTTAGACATTTTATTGTATCATACATTCACAGAGTGTGGAATACAAGTAAATTCAATTGGAGTCAATCCCTCAAGTCCAACTGAAGTCATCTTCCAGATGTACATACTTCAAGTCATTCCAAATCCAATGAACAAGCTCTGAATTTTCTGAGTTGACTTTTTTTTTTCCCTCAAAAAGCTTTTGCTCATTTTACTGTTTCTGGGACACAATATCTGACACCCACAACCTGGAGAGGGAAGGGTCACTGAGGCTCACAGTGTCAGAGGTCTCAGTCCATGCCCAGCCAGCAATCCAAGACAGAAATAGCCAAGGCAGAACAGTCTGGGCACGGGAAAAAGTTGCTCGATGCTCAATGTGTGGCAGCCAGGGACCAGAGAGAATGGAGAGGAGCCAGGGACAAGAAGATACCCCTCCAGGCCACAACCCCGGTGACCCACCTCCAACCACCCCCCACCTCTGACAGCATGTCCAACCAAAGAGTAAAGCATAGTCCACAGTCCAGTCACCTTCCAGACAACTAAGACTTGTTCAGACGCAAACAATAACAGCACCCAAGATGTCTTTTGAATTATGTTTACTAGGTAAACGATGAGGCAGAATTTTCCACCAATAAACTCTCAAGGAATAGAGCTTGAATAGTAAAGGATGCTGAGCATTGTCAACACCATTTTCTCTGGTGCTGTGAGAACAGCTGCCTCACTTAGCTCTGGGACTTTTCCAACTCACTTTTCCTGTATAAATTGCTCTCAGATCTAACCATCTCCTTCTGTTTACAGAAAGCACATCAGAAGTGTAGATGAATTTGTCATGAATGTGCGAGCAACAGATAAAGCTGAAGAAGTATTGGCTACAATGTTCTCTGTATTCCTAGGAGGCTGAGGATCTGGGGTTCAGTGAAGCTTAGCCTTTGCTTGAATGTACAAATTGCCACAAACAGCTTCCTAGAAAATTGAGAGAAATTATTTGAATTGCCCATTTTTGCAAAGGAACAGAGTAGGATCAAAAGATTTCTCCTGTCAATTCTTTTGCCTTTTTCTCTGTATACACATTAAAACAGACAAAGCAAAGATGGAAAAAAAATCATTATTATTAGCCTCTTGATATCAAGTCTGTAAGCCTAACTCAGGCCTTTATCTCTCCAGGACATAAAACTTAATATTAAGCTTATTGGCATCAATTATCATGCACAGACTATTTCCCATAGAGAAGTTAGTTCTTTATTTTTTAAAATTTATTTATGTTTTCTATGTAGCTACATAAGCTTTCCCCTGTGCGGAATGGGCAATACCGTTTTCGTGGTCCCTGACCCCAGCTTTATATTCTTTTAAGTCTCTGGGTCCAGAAAGTGGAGTTGAGATTCAATAGCAACATGCAGATTTGTTAGAAACGGGTTCATTTCTTTTTCTGCATTCTATATTGTTCACTTTTCCCCTCAAAGATCACAAATATGTGTAGAATTTTAAAATTCGATGCAGATTTCCTATCAGCGCTTCCTGGAAGAGTCACAGACTCTTATGAGGACCTACTACAGAAAAAAAAAATCATTTCCCAGGAAGTCTAAGCCCCAGGAAAATGAGCTTTCCAGGATTATTCCTAAGTACTAAAGCACAAGAGAAACCATTTTAGAGAATGCTGGCAACTGAATGAAAACAAAAGTCTCTTTGGTGGCTCAGCAGTGATGCTCCTCTGAAGCAGCACAGCGTCACATCCATCAGAAAACCAGCACCCTTGCAGCTCTTGGCTCTTACAGATCAATGGGTGATAAAGTCTTCCGTGGATCACATACTCCTAAGGTAAGATCAAGTTTTCTGAAGAAAGGTATTTATACATGATGCTACTCTACTTCAGCCCCAATTTCCCAGTTTATGACGTCTCTGTGTTCCTCTTGGTGATGTTTGGCTATTCAGTGCCCGTCAGCATCTCCCCTTTCCTTGCTGGACACAGTGTTGGTGGGGATGCACTGTACCCAAGGCTTTAGGAAGAGAGGCCAATGGTGTTTGTCTGTGCTTTACAGATGTCTCCGTTATGTACATGGTGGGAGGTGGGTGGTGATGTGTGAAGTCTGCAAGGCAGCTCTTATTCTCCACTGCATTGGCCAGTTTGTGGTCCCATCTCCTGAATTAACCCATGGAATCCCTGGTTCTCAGTGTGATGCAATTAGGAATTATGACCTCTAAGAGGAGATTAGCCTACGAAGGCGGAGCTTTCATGAGTAGAGTTAGTGCCCTCAAAACAACAACAACAACAACAGCAGCAGCAGCAGCAGCAGCAAAAGGCCAAGAGAATGCCCATTCCTTGTGCCTTGTGAGGCTGCAGGTAACACTTAAATACTGCAACTCAGCAAAAAACCCTGACCAGCATGAATGGTACTGGTACCCTGTTTTCTGACTTCCAGCCCCCAGAATAAGGAGACGTAAACTTCTCTTGTCCTTAAGCCATTCAGTCTATGGTATTGTTCTAAAGCAGCTCAAAATGACGAAAGCAGTCAGTTACCAAGAAGACCTGCGGTTGAGTTGTTAATACTGGAAAGTACCAAAGAAAGAACAGCACTCCATCCAGTTAAGAGCGTTTGTCCTCAGGAGGAAGAAGTAGAATTCAGCCCCTTGATTTATGCCGCCATTTGTGCGTACTTGTTTCATCAGCTCTCCGGATTAGCTAACTAAAAAACGAGGCAGACGTTCAGTTCAAAGTCCTTCCCAAGGCCAGACAAGCTGACAAGTAGTTTCTTCCTGCCTGAGACCCTGAGAAAAACTGGAGTTCTATTCAAAAATCTAATCAAACTGTAACTAATAATGAGGTGAAGAGGTGAGAACGTGTGAAATATTCCTGTGATGAAAGATGAAGCATTTTAATTAAATATGGAAAACAGGGGTAAGAAAAAAGCTTATTTGTTTATAACATTTTAAATAGATACTCCCCTGGGTCATTTATTGTCTTATGGGAGCTGGTCAGAAGAGATTCCACATGAAAAAATAAGGAGAAAAACCCCAATTATATAGAAAATGAAGAGACCAGCATCTAAGGTGAAAATGCACAGAATTTCCTTTATTTCGCGAAAGTTATTTATGTTTATGGGGAGTTCTGTACAACACCTACTGGGATGAATGTGGGGTATTATTAACTGCGTTCACATATTTAGGCTTTCTTGTTACTGCTTTTAAGAGCTACTTTAATTCTATCACAACTCTAAGAGAAATTCCTGTGGTAATTATCCAAATTTATAACTCTATAATTAGCAGAAGGCAATCAAATGAGAAATATCTTTTAGAAACATAAGCCATTACCACACATTCAAAATTTTGTTTGAGGAGTTGATATGCTTCGGGAATTTGGAATATTGGGGTACTTGTGTTATCATCCTTTAAAATATGCTTATATTGACCTGCTAGTATTTACCTGTTGGTATACTTACAGAGGAATTTTGTTTATAAGCCATACAACATCATTTTATTTTCTTTATTTCTGATTTACTCTCATGATAGTTTTAAAATTTGATGTTAACTCTTACTGACTGAACTTTAATTAAATTCCCACACACTTTTCTCACATTAACTAGATCAGATTTGTAGTAGGTATTTTTGTTAGCTTCACTCAAGAAGTACACAGGTAGTAGTCTTGGCAGAGAACAATACTCACGCTGGGCACTGAGCTAGGTGTTGGGGGTACAGAAATAAATAAGTTCTCGGATTTTTTTTTTTTTTTTTTTTTGCTGCTGCCAAAAAGCTAATTGTGTATTTATCATAATTAGTGAAATCTTTAAGGATAAAAATTCTCTTTGTAAGAAAGCTAATTGAAAGAGAGTGAGAAATCATTATATCTTTGTTTATTCTGTGCTGCTATAACAGAAAACCCTAGATTTGGTGCTTTATAGACAATACCCATTTATCTCTTCCAGTTCTGAGGCCAGAAAGTCCAAGGTCAAGGGTCAGTAGATGGGGAGGAGCTTCCTGCTTTATCATCCCGTGGTGGAAAATGAAAGGGGAAGAGGATACCAGAGATCAAGGAGGGGCCAAACTTGCTTTTTTAACAAGCTCCCTCCCTTGTTATTTCCACTCCCCAGACAACCACATTAATCCAGTTTTGAGAGAGGAACTTGTATAACCTAGTCACCTCTTTAATTCCCCAGGGTTTAAGTTTCCGGCCATGAAAAAAAAAATTAATGATGTAAGCACCACTATGAGAGCTTTTCAGAATGGAGCCTGGAGGCCATGAGGACGTAGGACAGAGGCACCATTCCAGCTGCAGCCTGGACTGGGAAGTTTGGTAACCTCCCCCCGCTGACAAAAGGCATCTGGGATGATTCATACCCAGAAGCTCAGGATGCACATTTAGAAGTTCTTGGTCTTCTGTTTCAAAGCCATTGGGTTCTTCTTTTGTCTACCTCTACCCGTCTCATCTCCCCAGCTCCTTCTCAAGATCATTCAATGGCCCACATGAGCACCACTTTCCCAGCCTCCCTCAGAACACTGACTTAGAGCTGTTAGAAATTTTATTTCCCAAACTGCCAAGTCCTAAGACTCCAACATAAAGTCCTTTTACTTTTGTGGTTTCTGAGTTCAAAGTGATTGATGTAACACATGAACTTTGGAAGAACACATTCAAACCACAACAGTTTTCTACATAATTTATGAAGGTTTGTTCAGGAGAGTGGCTAGTCGTGTAAAAGTCTTTTTACATCAGCTTTCTATATACATTTACCTAATGGTATTGACAATAGGAGTCAACGGAAAGAGGGAATGTCTGCAACTTGCTTTTTTCCTTTAATCTCAAGTCTGGGTACATCTGGCAATTCCCAAAGGCTGCTCCTCCTCTGCTACCTCCGCCACGCTGTTTGCTGAGAACTCAGAACTCAGAGATGAACTAGGCTCCAATTTGCACTCTTTGTGATGAAATTTGAGGCACAGTAAGTTTCAGTCAGTATGATAGCAAAGTATTTTGTTTCCTCTAATACTAGAATGAAGAATTCCCGTGTGAGTTGGAAGAATTGAGGCATTAGCAAGTACACAGGAAGTAGCAGGGGCTCGAGGTCCCAGGTGACCAGGATGGCAGCTGTGGCTTCCATACTCAACTCCTCCAGTCTAGGCTCACTGGCTCCTGGGAAAGATAGATCTGGGTGGGGGCTCCTTGAGCCATGGGTCCTGGGGTCTTGCTCCTTCCACACTGTGGAATGTGCTCATCCACGCGAAGTTTCCCAAGCAACCTCCACTGTTTTCTTACATAATCAAAGGACAGGTCCTTGACCCTTCACTTGTGTCTAATCTATATACCCCTTTAATTCTGCGTTTGGGGGGGTCACATGACTGGTTACACCCAATGGCATTTTCAAGGACAGGCAACTAGGTCAATAGCTATAGCATTACTTGGATTCTCTTCCTGTCTGAACTGCACTGTTTGGCTTCATGGACAATGGTGCTAAGCAAGACTCACTCCTGACCCCCAAACTCTATAATGCCATACCAGTGAAATAACTGAAGTTACATAAAGAAGGATGAAGGAATGCCACGTAGTCACACAGTGGAGCTTATTCAGCCAAAAGGAAAAAATGAAATGATGCCATTCTCAGGAAAATAGATGGACCTGGAAACCATTATGTTATGTGAAATAAGCTAGATTCAAAAATACAAGTACCATATGGTTCCCTTAATATACAGAATCTAAAAAGCAACAGCTACACATGAACACACAAAAGATAATATGAAAATATCAGGGGGAGTTTTATTAGATATGAGAAGGAGAATAAGGAGGAGAAGAGACAGTGTGTAAGAGAGAATAAGGAGGGGATGGGTATGATCAAAGTATGTTACATGAATGTATGAAAAAATGGAAAATGTGATAAGAATCATCAGGCTGTATTGACATACAAACATTTTTAAAAATTAAAAAATATCAGAAAAAGTAACCATGCTGGTTAAGTCATTTTAACGATTTAAGTATTGTATCCCGGTTGGTTAAAATCAGGTGTGCCATTTACGCATATTTTATCGGCTCACTAATGAATTTTTTAGAAAGATAAGTGCTTATTATAATACATGGGTACTAACCATTGACCTCTAGAGGTGGCATTCTTAGCCTGGGGACTTGCATATGGACTTTGGAATAAAACTCTCTGAAATGATATGAAAAAATTGGTGCACATATGACAATGTGCCTATTCCTAGCAATTGGTATTATACATAAGGGAAACATAACTCTGGGAAAGGCACAGAGCCATTGCAACGTTTGTCCTAAGCCTGTATTCAGCCTGTCAAATCTTGGAACTTCGAGATGAATATCTTGCTGTCATGTTGAAAGACTCTGCTACCCTCTTACCCAAATGAAAAGACATGCACTGGAGAACACGTGGGAACTGAAGGAGAAAATGCAATTAAACCATCATGTCACCAGTGTCTTGTAGAAATCTGGAGATGCCTGGCTTTTCTCATAGTAATTAACCACACATGCAGCTAATTCTGGTGCTGAAAGACACCATCAGGCCGGGAGGACAAAATTTGGGAACTCAATGGTCTTTTATAGTGGCAGGACCTTTTTTTTTTTCAAGAGGAAACTTTGTAGGCATAAAATGACATGTTTAATGAAAAATACAGACAAAGAAAATGTCATTTTTTTGGGAAATCCATGAAATACAAGGGAGTGTGGCCTGATGCATGGTTAGGCTGCTTCTGAGCACAGGCCACTGGGCAGTCTTATTTAGCAGATGAACTCTCTGTTAAAGTCTATCGATTTGAAAAATAAAGGACAGCAATTTATAGAAATGTTTTTGTAACTATTCCTTATGGTTTAAAAAATCTGTCTCACAAGGAGCACCCAGGTAGGTGGCTTTATAGATACATTGTTGATCAAAAATGAAAGCCAATCATTGACTCAGATACACAGTAATATATATCTTTCTACAGTACAAATATATGTACCTTTGGCCTTTATGTATATGATGTATAATCTAAACATATGGTAGATGTTAAAATAAAAATAAAGATTGTAATGAAACATTGATATTAATTCCAACTCAAAATAATTCCTGTCACTTCAAGGATACAGATGCCACTATTCTTGCCACTTCTCGAATAAGTTCTGAAGTTCCTCTTTCATAATTTTTCCTGGCTACATTGATGTCCTTAGTTGATTCAAAACATTTATAGCAATTCTGTCAGATAAAAACATCATGCTACGTTATGTTTAAATCTAGAATGTCTCCCAAAACCTTCATGTATTTGGATGCTGTGGGGTGCCTACGGAACCACGTGCTGTTAAGAGGTTGAGCCTGGTCACATGGGGCAGGACACTGGGGCTTGACCCAGAAGCGGTGGACCACTGGGGCATGAACTGGAGAGATATACGCTACCGTGGCCCTTCCTTGCTCACTTGGCTTCCTGTCTGTCATGCTGTGAACAGGTTTCCCTCTGCTGGGCTTCTGCCATGTGCTTCCGTCATTGCCAGCTGCTTATGAATGGACTGAGACCCTTTGAAACTGTGACCTACAATAGACATTTCCTCCCTGAAGTTCTTGATGTCAGGTATTTTGTCCCAGCGATAAAAAAGTAACTGGGACTCAGTATGTTCACATCAACCTTATTCACAAGAGTGGTAGTGAGCAGTATTTTCCCCAGACTGAAAATGACTGTGAAGGGCAAATTTGTGAATTGACTCCGGACATTGAGGCAGCCATGAAAGTGCCACTGAAGAGACTTGGGAAACAAGACTTTCAGAACTCCTTTACAAAGTGGCTCCAACAACGGTATACGTGTGTTCAGTCGAGGAGGACTATCCTGAGGGGGACTAGGGACAATGAGGGGGACTAATGACAATGTGTCTACTACTGAGACAACTTTTTAAAAAAAATTTAAACATTCACTATATATATATATATATATATATATATATATATATATATATATACTTTTTTTTTTTTGAGTCAGGGCCTCACTCTATAGTTCAGGCTGATCCTAAACTCTCAATGTAGCCCATGCTGGCCTTGAACTCATGGCAATGCTCCTGCCTCAGCCTTTTGAGTGCTCACTGTGTATCTTGGGCACTCTTCCTGACATACCTCAAGCAAGACAAATTTTTTTTATATCATATCTATCACTGGCCAATCTACTGCAATTGTGACATGAACCATAAACTTCTACTACATGACATACTGATCATAAGGTTCTAAAACATAAGTGTTACTAATAGAGAATGTGGTGTTAGTAATGACAGCAATGCAATGGGTCTTTCAGTCTACTAGAAGGCACCCAGAGGGTTCTTCTGTTGCTTTGGCTATGCAGAAGACTAGGTGTTCCTGGCTTGAGTCTGGTGCAGTCTTACCTAAAGTATAAAGGCCAAGAGGATGGGTTTTGGAGCCAATTAGATTCTGCTCTGTCATTCACTATGTGATCTGGAGCAAATCAGTAGCTGTCTCAATTTTCCCATCTGTCATACAAAGGTAACAGCATCACCTGCTTCTTAAGAATCCCTGGGAGGATGAAATGACCTAATCTGGAAAGTGCTCCACTCTACCTGGCCCAAAGTAGATGTGCAACAGATGTCGCTTCCAGTCATTATCAGATAATTGCTGTTATGTGATGATTGTTACCATCTTTCCAGGGTTCTGTGACAAAGACTTTCTCCCATTAGGACAGTGGGCACAGGGTAGCTGTGATAATCCATGTTTTTCCACCTCGATAATGAAAGACACCCTCTGCCACTTGTAACGACAGGAGTGTATTTAGCTCCCAGTTGTGAAGGTCCAAGGGCATGACAACCACTCTGTTTGGCTCTGGTGAGGGCATCAGGGCAGAAGACCTCTGAGCAGCAGGTGGCCAAGCGGGAGGAACAGCCACATGGTGAGTAGGAAGCCAGACAGAAGGTCATGGCTGGTCTTCCTCCTCTCACTATACACTTTAAACAATATTCTCATGAGAACTAGCCACAGTTCTGTGACAACTACATTAATTTCTTCTGAGGGCAGCACCTCCAACGGCCTAACCACCTCACTGTACACTCTACCTCCTCATGGACCTGCCACCTCTCACACTGCCACATGAGGTACCAAGCTTCAGACACAAGAACCTTTGGGGAACCAACCACATTCAAATCATGGCGGCAGCCAGGCCCTCCTTTCAAACGCGCTGCTCTGCATGGGAAGTGGGAAGATCAGGGTTTCCTTTCAAGGACTCTTACCTGTCATTTACATAATGAACACAGCCTAGTCCTCCTGTGGGCTGACAAGACCACCTGAGCAGTTCCTCCATTTTCTCTAATTAGACAGTTGCGAAGGCTATTCTCTAACACAGTGCCGCAAACTCAGTGGCTCAAAGCAACAAAAAATTTATTCTCCCACAATGCTAAAACTAGAAATTCCAAATCCAGGACTTGGCAGGGCTGGTTCTGCCTGGAGATTCTGAGTGAGAATCCAGTTAATGGCTGAATCCCAGCTTCTGGTGGCTGCCAACAATCCTCCTCATTCTTTGGCTTAAGCCAGGACAACTCTAATCTCTGTCTTCTTCACAGGATCTTCTCTGTGTGTGCCTGTGCCTCTGATTTCACTTCTTAAGAGAGCACTAGTCACATAAGATTAGGGGACACCCACAACCAGTATGACCCCATCCTGACTTGATTATATCTCTAAATACCCTACATCCAATGTTTCACTCACAGATATAGAAGGTTACAACTTTGACATGTCTTTTTGGGGAACATGATTTAACCCATAAAAATCACAGGAAAGAATCAGCAGTCATCACTGGTTTTATGGATGTAATAAAATAATCTCAAAATAAAATCCTGAGAATTTTTACACAATTAAGAAGAGCTTTGATATAGTTTCAATGTTCTCACCAAAACTTATGTTGAAATTTAATGCTCTTTGGGAGCTATGAAGAAACTGAATTTGACAAGAATATTCGGTAGTGGGACCTTTAGCAGAGAATTAAGGGTACATGAGGCTGTAGGGTAAGATGTTAATGTCACGGGACGAGGCTTTATAAAAAGAGATTGACATGGGACAATAGGACATGCGATTCCCTATGTCACCTGGGGGCTCTACAGAGTCCCTACCAGTAAGATAGAGCTCACATTGGATTTTTAACTTGACAGCTTTTGGGCTCTGAGTGGAATAAATCTTTATTCCATATAAATTTCTCAGTCTGTCCCACGTAGTTATAGCAATAGAAAATGAACTAAGTAAGACAGCTGGTCTACCATTAGCAGCTTTAAAAAGCCTTCAAAGGAAAGATTTCTATTATGAGGATCCAACAATAACTTCTAAATGTACTGACATTACCCCATTGCTGCCTGTGGACCTATTGTAAGCCCATGAATGAATCACCCCATTTTCTCTATTAGTAATGTTCCCTTTAGTTTTTAAAACACATATGGAGGAAGATGAATGGCAAGAGCATAAATCACTGCTCTGAAGCATAATAAAAGGTGTAATATTTAATTCAGTTAAGCCTTCAAAGATTGCCCACTCATCCCTTCCTATATCTGGCTCACAAATTCTTACTGACTACAGAATATATTCAGTGATGGGTTCACAAGGTATAAGTTTTCCTGGTTCCAGCTGCAGATTCACCCTTTTCTTGTCAGTATTTACCCAGATACATCTCACCCATTGTGTTGATACTTTTCTATGGGGACATTCTGTTCTACCTACTTGGACTAATCACTGTCTAATAGTCTCCTCACCCATTCCCACTGATTTCCCAGGAAAATGACCTTTATTCCTTCTCCCTATCACTCCCTGAAGGTCTTGCCAAAAGTGCCTATGTGGTTCTTCCAAAAAGATGCATCTTTTCACCTATCTTGTTCTGAATTATAAATACTGTGGTTGTAAAATTCACTGGTCACAACTTTGTATCTGCAGCTTGTCAAACGCCGCGTATACAGTTGGTGCTTATCTTACCTTGAGTTACTATAACAAGGTACCACCACCTGGGTGGCCCATAGGCAATTTATTTCTCTCAGTTCTGGAGGCTGAGAAGCCCAAGTTCAATGTACATTTGGTGTCTGATAAGGGCCAAATTTGTAGGTCCTATGCGGTATCTTCTGGCTGTGCTCCCACATAGCAGAAGGGTGAATGTGCTCTTGGGGTCTCTCTCTTAATGAAGCTAACCCCACACTTGAGGGCAAGGCCTGTGATTAGCCTCTACCTCTTACTGCCACTACATTGGTTATTCAGTTTTAAGTATATGAAATTTAAAGGGACCCAAAAAACTTATCACGGCAGCATTGGCCATTGATAATTGATTGACTCCTTTGCTCTTTTCAGAATGTAATTCATTATTTCTGAATGAGTTTAATTTGACAGCAATAATAATGGTTGCCTTTAGCAATTTGTATCAAAGCTTAATTTATTTGGTTTTTACAAACCTGATGGTTTTAAGGAAGTTTTACTCTTTCAGAATAATATTTGCCACTGCTATTATTGAGAATTTACTGCGCCAGTCATGGTTTTAAGCTCTTTACATATATTTTCTTCATTTTATTCCCATAGCAACCTTTTGTACCAAGCATAATTATGTCTATTTTACAGATGAGGAAATTGAAGCTTAGTGAAGTTGAAAAACTTTCCCAATGTCACCCTGTTGATAAATGGAGAATATGAGCCTAGGTCTGTCTGCCCTGAAGGCTGTGTTCTTAGCCAAAGTTTCTATAATTTCCATGTTATAAAAAGATCTTTTTGAAAACTTCTCTTAAAAACTAGAGTTACAGGCTCCACCTTCCCTGGGTAGGAGGCTGAGGATCTGAGGCCTGACAAGCACCCAGGTAACTTTCGTGATCACTAAGTTTAGAAAATAGTCAACAGCACATATGGTTTGCCAGTATTTATAATTCCAACCTGGCCAATGCAGTGAGACCCAGTCTCAATCATCATCATCATCATCATCATCATCATCATCATCATCATCATCATCATAGGACTAGAGATATAGCTCAGTATGAAGGCCCTAACCTTGATTTCCCAGCACCAGAAAAATAAGTAAATAAAATTTAAAAATTAGATCCTCGGTCACATTAGTCACATTCCTAGTGCCCAACAGTCATGTGTGTCAAGTGACCACCTGTATGCCCACACAGGTTACATATTATCCACAATTATAAAATATTCTATGGGGAACATTGGTCTCAAACCATGACCATGCCAAGAGGCAGTTCTGGCCTCTCCTGCTCCATTTCATGCCCAGGAGACAGAAGCTTGTGGAGATGAGAGATCTGTCCTTATGATTTTGGGATGAATTGGTATAAAATGATTTTGCAAGTCCCGCACAAAGACCACATGTTTACATTTGTGATTGAAGTTGTGGACTGTGCATCCATAGATCTACTGGAATTCAAGATTTGTTCACCACTAATTTAATGTTTATCTAAATGAGAAATTTAATATGTTTTTTCCTCCTGGATGAAGCCCTAAATAAATTATGGCTTGGATGGGCCTAGCCTGGCTGGGTTACAGAGCTTTCTGAGACCTGGGCACTGGGGGACTCTCCTACATCGTCTTGTTGTTGTCTGGGCATGTGGGGAAGAGGACATCTCATATCATCTGGCCTGCTTCCAACAAGACTTTCTCCAACTGCACAGGTCCCGACCACTTTTAAGCTCTGAGTTATGGTTAACTGGGTTAAGGCAGGTTTAGGACTGAGGTGACTATAGCTGCAATGAATGCTGAATTCTGAAGGTTAGTGAGTCTTCAGCATGTGTGCACATGGGTGTTTGTGTGCATGACACAAAAAACAGTACTGAAGGAGTGGGAATCCATATGACAGCAGAAGTAGAAGAGACAGTATTGCTCTTTTCTGAAAATAATGGCCACCCTGTTGTTTTCATTGTCTTATAGCTGCTCCTTAGGAAGGGTCCATAAGTAGGAGGGGAGGAGGCCTGGGTATGGGGGTGTGGTAGCCAGAGGGGTCTGCAGAGCACATTGACTTTAAGACTTTTCTCAAGTATAAAACAATGCTAGGAATTGGTGTTCCAAATTGATAACCTTTGGTTGGGTTCTCTTATCGTAACAATGAAACACAGCAATTTGTACAGTCCTAAGATAAAGTCCGGTTCTTACCTCCCCACCCGCTAGGAACCGGCAGTGTCAGGTGTGATGTGCCAACCTAAGGCCCGGCTAGGATCAACAGTTCATCTTTGTTAACTCCAATTTGTGTCAGCAAGCTTCAAGAAACCGTGATGTCTGCTTTGTTATAAATGCTACCCCGAGCTACAGACCCACTTCCCAAGGATGCTTGAGACACAAATAGCTTCTTTTTAGGTCATCAACATAAGCCAAGCAAACAGGCCATTCTGCAGGCAAAGAAACAAACTTAATTCTAGTGCATCTATCTGACTACCATATGTAAACAGTAACAGATGAGTTTTCCATGTGTAAATATGAGGAATTAAAAGAAAGAGTATATCTCTTTGAAATATATAAGTACAAAAGTATAGATACTTAAGTAAAGAAAACACATCAGACTATCTTCTCAGTTCTGAAGCCTGGATTGTGTTCTTTTGCCACAAATGTAATTCCTAGGTGTAGTAATTTAATAAAAAGTTGCTTTTCTGATACGGAGAAAACAAAGGCGGTGCCATATTTGTACCTTTGGCCAAACTACAAGGGGGGGCCAACTACCTTCAGGAGAAATGGGGCTCATCAGTGAGGAAACCAGGCCAGAAGATTTGGAACATAGATATCTTATATCTATTCAATAATAAGCCATATTTTAAGCTCAGGTGTAATTTCTGTCCTATATAATATAATAGAATTAAATCCTAAAGGTCTAAATGCCATAAAACTAGATTGAATAACATAATCTAATAGCACTGAATTAAGGAAAGCATAAAAGCATCAGGAATAAGAATGACAGAAAAGACTGTTAAGTCACTTTATTGTTTAAATCTGAGGAAAGCAAGAAAATTCTGGATGTGAGAGTTATGCTGAGAAATCTCACAGGTACATGGTGTATCCGGCCTTAAAAAACTAAGCAGTTTTGTCAAGCTTGGGTTTTCTACTCCCATGCAGGGGATAACAGAGACCCCTGATTACATGCTGGTGTGACAACTAGTATTTTCCTTCTTTAGAGGAGATACTCATTTACTTTAAGACAACTGACTCTTGGATTTACTCAAAGATAAACTGTACAAATGGGACTCCAGAGTCCCCTGCCTTCTTCATCTGGGAGTGTCTATCTATTTCCTAGAGCAGGTTATCTTGCCAACGGGTGGCTATCAATGCAAGTGCACTGTTTTCTGTGTAAGCTTCGCTGTTGAATTCTGAATTAGGGTTTTAAACAGAATCAGAAAAATCTTATGGGTGATCCATAAAATGCGGGATAGTATGATGGCTGTGAGAGAAATGTCAGCAAACTCCAAAAAGCAGCTTGTTTTCAAAGCGTTCTTCAATACAATTCCCAGTTTTCCCAGGCCCACACACAGGTAGGACTGTGAAGAGTAGCTTTATGCAAAGCCAAGTAGGAATCATAAAACAAGTGAACTGGAACACGGTTTTAATTATGCCAGAGTGAGGTAGTTCATAGCTCACAGCTTAGAGCCCAAACAATAGGCTTGAAGTACTGACTAATTGTAATTTTGTCAGCAATAACCTTGAGACACAGATAAACAAAAGTGTGGAACACTCACTTGGATCTCTGAGGGGCCAGGGGGGTTAATCTAATTTAGATTAAACAATGAGTTCCATAAATTTAATACTTCATGTGCATCTTAATTTATAATTGCCAAAGAGAATATGAAAACTGAGTAAAAGAGGGTTTTTAAAAAAGTCCTTAATTTGAAGATAATCATCGGATTCAAGGGATTTTCAAGGAAGAAAGGAATACAAATTTTCATTGAGTTAAGATGAATAAGTGTGAAAAAACCCTTATTGAGGTTAAAAATAGTTGTGCATATAAATCAAGTGGTGTTTCCTCTCTTGGACCCTCTGACAATTATTGTCTGCGTAAGTTTTCTGCAATTTATCATAAAGCGCCTCATTGCACTGTTGCCATTTTTAGTCTGCAAAGCCTACTCAGGTCTCTTGTGGTCATTTAACCATTTGCATTAGTCTAACGAGCACATTGGGTGCCTCAATATGGCAGTGTGGTCCTTAATGCTGAGACATCGACTTCTGTCTGGATGTCCAATCAACTGTTGAAGGAGGTGTGAAAATAACACAAATAAATGGAGAAAGAAGATTCCTGTCTAGTAAGTTGTTTATCTTGTCTTTGTCCCAGGTTCCTGGGACAGAACTTGTAAAGCCTTACAGAGTGAGTTTCTTCATGTGACCAACAATTTTAGTCACTCATGTCTGTATAATGAAATCTCAGTAAAAATCACGGACAGCTGAAGCTCCAGTGTGCTTCACTGGTTGGTGAACACATGAACGTCATAGAAGAGTGCTACATTCTTACTCCATGACAAGAGAAGGTAAAAGCTTAACATCTGGATCCTCCCAGATCTTGCCCTATCTCTTCATGTGGTAAGCCCTGAGTCCCCGTGTGTAGGTACAGTGCATTCCTGAGTTCTATTGTGCTGAGGAATTATGGGCCCTGCAGGTATAGTGGGGTCCCCCAGGTCTGCAGCCAGTTGGTAAGGAGCACAATGGCATCAGTCTTCCTGGGGACTGCGTCCTTAACTGGAAAGATTGCACTGGTTCTGAGACATTAGTGTCAGAACTGCATTGTGAACTGCAGAGGCAAGTTTCTGGCATGGAAAGGACAGTGGTGAGGGAGGAGTTGCGTAGGCAGGAAGTCTTCTTAGAAGTACTAACACTGAAGCACAGCCTTCATGATGAAGAGAGGCAGCAGGTCACCTCAGGTGAGGCTTTGGGGTGAAGTTCCCAGAAGAAGAAACGAGTAGGGAAAATTCCAGAGGGGGCAACAAGAATGAATGATGCATGCATATAACCCAAGCACTTTGGAAGGCTGAGGAGGGAAGATATAAGTTTGAGCATAGCCTGGGGAAGTTTAACAAGATCCTGCCTCAAAAAAATGAAAAGGGCTAAAGATGCAACTCGACATAAAGGCCCTAGGTTCAATTACCGGTACTGAAAAAAACCAAAACCAAAACCAAAACTACAATGTAGCTTGGAGCATGTAGGGGGGCTTCTACTTTAAGATTTTAGGACTGAAAGGAGCTAGGCCTAGGGGTACGGGTCTGTAATCTCAGCACCTTTGGGAGGCTGAGGCAGAATGGTCATAAGTTTGAGCCCAATCTGGGCAATTTAGTGAGACCCTGTCTTAACTAATAGAAACGGGGTGGTGGTTGCAGTTCAAAGGGAGGCTCTGTGTTCAATTCCCAGCACCACACACACACACGTGCGCGCGCGCACACACACACACAAACACAAAGACTGAGGAGTACCACTGAATGGTTATAGAGCAATAAGCACACAGTTAGAGCTTTGAAAACTTTCAGGATGTAGTTGGCGTTTCCTGATACTCAGTGCCTCAGATCAATGCTGAATGTATGGAAGGTACCTCACATATCTATCTGGGCTGAAATACTGAAATATGAACATGCGTGGAGAAAGGTAAGGACACAGCTGAAAGGGACAGTAAATCCTGCTTTGATTGTAGAAATGGGTGTAACCTAAGATGATTCAATTTTAAAAAAATAAAAATTTAGATTAAAATAACAGAAAGCCCTGGCATAATTCCATACATTTTCTAAATCTCATGTTTTCTCACATTTTCAAAAAGTTTAAAAATACCTACATCAGAGAGCAGCAGACTATGTCCCATGGAACAAATTGAGCTTGCCTTTTGCGTCTGTCAGGCAAACTTTTGCATATTGCCTGTGGCAGCTTCTGAGTGACAGGGTTGAGTAGCTGCCACAGGAACTGCTGGCTTACAAAGCCTAACTATATATCTTCCTGGTCCTTTAAGGAAAGATTTTGCTCTGACTTACAAGAAAAGCTGCCCTTGGTGGTTACCATTTGGATGGCAGACATAGTATACACTGTTGAGCTCTTGGTGGATTCTGTTAAGAGTCCTTCAGGCTTTCAGAGTATAGTTAAAAAAGATGGCAGCAAGGAGAGTGTTATCTACGTGGAGCCATCAAAGAAGACAAAGAACGCAAGGGATGTTGGCATGGAGGGACATGGTGTCTGGGACTCAAGATATGTGGCAGAGCTTGAAACAGGTACTGTTTTCCCCTCCTCCAAATTAGGAGGAAGCAACATGGCTGATTGTCAACTCTCATCTGTAGCTTTGATGAAGAGTTAGAGAAAAGGGCACAGACAAGAGAATAAAGGATGGGAATGTGGGCAGATCTGTTCAGATGTCAAGCCTACTAGTCCTTATGCAATGAGTAACTATAAAGATCATGGTTCCTGACATGCAGAGAAAAGATCATGTTCAAGGAGTTGTGATAAAAAGATTTAATAGACCAATTCTAGTGGTGACCTTACAATATTCTCATTTGCAGCTGAGGGAAGAGTAGGGGTAGGAAGTAGGAGCCCAGAGAGGTTGAGCAAAGGCACAAGGTGTCTGGAGGGAGTTGGGATTTTGAGCCAAGGATGGCTGATTCTCAGGCCTGTGCTATTCAACATGATGGCCATGTATATTCCTGTTTTAACTGTGGTCTCTTGGCCTATGGTGACAGTACCTAGAAGCTTCCAAAGTCTTGCTGTAGCTTCCCAAGTCAGAACTGTGTTTTGGCAGCATCCCAGGGAATCTCTCAGAGCTCTGCTGTCTGCATAGTACTAGTAACTAAGGCCTCCAGCTGTCACACTCGAATACTTAAAACTGTTTTAAAATCCAAGCTTTCATTTTCATTTCCTCTATATGGTTAGAACTTTTACCCTCACTGAAATGTTCTAGAGGGGGAGTCATAGCCCATTTTTTCCCCTTCAGGAAAGGCTCAGAGGTTGAATTTGATTCTACAAATAGATCCTGGAATAGGCAGTTGTCTCAATTCCAACTGTGGTTCACATGAGGAGGTTTCAGAGCCAATAGACCAAGCCTCATTCTCTTCTGCAAATAGTAAGCAAGATCTTTGGAGAGTTCAGCACAGGAACCTGACTACACGGGGTTCTAGCGGACTGGTCAAAATTCCTTCCTGTGTCTGGGAACGCTGCTACTTCGGCAGAGTGCCAAGCTTAGGAGCCCTCCAGGCAGCCAGGGACAGGACAGGAGGAGCTGGAGGCATCAACTCCTTGAGGAATCTGCTGAATCAAATGTGGACATCAATATTCCACGTATCACATAGGATATGATTTCTCTAAACACAGTCAGTGTTTGACAGGACAAGGAAGAAGATCAGGCACACACACACACACACACACACACACACACACACACACACACACCTTGAAACATTTTTAGATGATAACTAACTTATCTCCTCATTTCAATAGTGAAGGTAAAGTTGAAAGGCAAAATAGAAGCTAATTCCTCCCCCAGAGAATTGCCCCTTTCATCTAATTGTTTCAAGTCACTGCAGAGTGGGGAAGACAAAGCAGGAAGGGGAAGGCGGCTTCCTTCCACTTAAAAAAGTTGCTGCCTTTGTAATGGGAGCTGACCTCAGCTGTGCCCCAGGGCTCAGTCCTTTAATGGGAATCTGCCCAGGTTGTGATCCTGAACTTCTCACTATTTCTGGTTGTTTCTGAGCCACTTCTGCCCCTTGGCTGTCAGTAACCCATGGTGACAGCAGGGGAGACTGAGATATTGAGAAAAAAACAGAGGTTAATGGTTCTTCTAGGTCTCTCCAGTTGCACCCCTCCCCGCTCCCTGCAATTCCCCTGCCTTCTATTATCAACCCTAAAACTGCTAGAACTAGAAGCAAAATAAAAACATAGCACTTGTCAGTTCTCTGCAACTGGCTCCTCTCTGTGTGGTTACCGGTTTTCTGTCAAGGCTGGCAGACAGCTGATCTCACAGCAGGCGAGATGCGATGAAGAGATGCAGTACGGTGGCAGGCTAAGTGGCGAACGGGAAGGGACACAGGTCGGGGTGTCAGTCTGTGCTTCCTCCCGGGGCCTCAGCCTTCACTGTGGCTCTGGGACATGACTAAGATGAAGGTTTGTGCCCAACTATGTTTTTATTTGCTTTGCCCTAAGCCAGCTGTTAGACCCCAGTCTGGTCATTTGACCTCCTGAGACACAGCTCTCTTGCTGATCACATGTGAGGTCTGCACTGATGCGTCTCTGCATCCTCCCCTCCTTGGGAAGCTGTGCCCTCTGTTCCTGCTCTGAGCGCAACTTGAGGTGCACACACACACATATTACCTTGAATGGGAAGGAGAAGAACTGGCATCTTCTTCGGACCTTATTACTAAGACTGATCAAATTATCCATTCAGGAATGTGTGTTGCGGTGAGACTCTCCATGTTATGATTTACATCTACAATGCCCTCCCAAGGTCTCCTGTGTTTGGATTGTGGGTACTCAGCCGTGGATTCACCGTGGATGTTGTCATGTGCTATTAGGAGGTGGCTCTGGGTTGAGGGGTGGGCCACGGGGGTGTGACCTGGAAGGGTTTATCTCCTTTGCTGGCTGCTTTTTCTCGCTGATCGACGGCACATGGTAAGTGGCTTTGCACCATTGCTGGCTGACCACAAAAGGACTGAGACTGCTGGAACTATGAGCTAAAATCAACCTCTGCTCCTTTAAGTTGTGGGTGCTGGATGTGTTGTCCCAGCGACCAAGATCATTCTGACCAGATCAGGGCAACGCAAAAGCAGCACAGGTAAAGGCCAAGTTCAATTAAACAGAGTTTGGGTAACAACAGCACTGTGGCAGAGAGTAAGAGAAAATTGGGACTCTCCTGACAATACAAGTCCTCATCCTGTGCAGATTGGCTATAGGTAACCCCTTCTTGTCTGGGCGGGGCTGAGTCGGAGACAGCCTTGTACAGTGACAGGATAGGGAAGCAAAGTGAGCTATAACTAGCCCACCAAGTAAAGAAAAAACTTTCAAAAGGTGAGGGCAGAATCAGGAGCCAGATCCAGCAAGAGAGTGAAGGATCTTGGGAAAACAGGCTCTACCGTTAGAGCTGGAGAGAGGACAACAGTTCATCGAGACTCCTAGAGGCAAAACTAGAGGTGTAGGGCTTTGAGATTCCTCTGCTTGGGTTGGTAGCTTTTGTAGGGGCAGAATCTGGTCCTGAGACAAACTGGGTTGTGTCCCTCTCCCTTGGTTTTGATATAGTTTTTCTGCTAATCATGCAACAAGTGCTAGTTAAGTCCTTTCTAGCTGTCAAAACTCACAAAGATTTTTATTTTCTTTTAAGGACTGTGCATAGACTGAGTATATTCCCTCCAGTAAGAATGAGACTAGGGGGTTGGACGAATAGTACAGCAGTAAGAGTGCTTGCCTAGGAAGACCAAGGCTCTCAATGCAATCCCCCAACATCAAATAAGCTGGGCATGGTGACACATGCCTATAACATCATCACTTGGGGAGACGGAGGCAGGAGGAATGCTGTGAGTTCAAGACCAGCCCAAAGTTCCTTAGTGAGTTTAAGACCAGTCTGGACAACAGAGAAAGACCCTGTCTCAAAAAAAAGAAAGAGAGAGTGGGAGCAGTTTTCCTTTATATTCCCCCACTGTACACACTTTTGAAATGAACTCTCACTGCAATTTTAGGCCACTGCACTGAGCCTCCACTCTTCAGGCTGGAAATCAAAATGGAATAACCCATGCTAAAGTTCTACATCACCAGACTGAAATTATATTCTGATCTGACCTTTCCAAAAAGACAAAAGAGTAAGAGAGACAAATCAACTCTTCCCACCAGGACAAAGTACACGACGTTGATGATTTCTTTGCTTCAATCCCTCTGTCCTTTAGTCATAACAGAAAGTAACCTGGTCTTGAGACTATAATGCTAAACAAAATAGGCCAGACAAAGAAACTGAAGTATCATATGATTTCTCTTGTATGAGAGTCTCAACATATAAGCAATCTGAAGAGTTAAATGGAGGAGACGATAGGACGAAGAGAGGTAGACTTTGCGAAGACGGGAAGGAAATCTAGGGGTGGGGGCAAAGAGAGAACAGGAAGAGGAAGGAGAGACAAAAATGACGAAGATGCAGGGTGTATATATACCAGGTCCCCATAATTAATGTAATTGTAACGTACCACAAACATAAACCAATAAAAAAGTAAACAGAAGTAATCTGAATTTTATCGGTTATTGTTTTTTTCCCCCCGTTCTTCTGTCTCTCCGTGCCTATTTTACAAGGAAAGTAACTTTGAAATTCTCAATCCATATGTAATTGTTCCTGATTTTTGCATCCTTTCTCTGTCTATAAAACCAATCTCCGCCCCTAATCCTTCCAAACACTACTGTATTTTGTGGAATAAAGGGTGGCTTAATTGGAGAATTCTAAACCAAAGCCAATCAGAGTTGTTAAGGTCACTTATTGTGATTTTTTCCCTATGATAGTTTTAAGGAGTCTATTGTGAGGGGAGGCAGAACTGGTGGGATAAGGGAAGGGACAAGTCTTTTTGCGACTCGGTACAGGGAGGGGTGTAAACTGAAGCTGTCTCTTCCTTCCTCTAAGAATAATGAGAACCTTTTGCTAGCTCTCCCTTTTTACTTCCAGTTCTTGAACTAGTTTTGCATGCAAGTAGAGTATCAGAAGCCATGGTTTGGTGAAAACAGCAGTAAAGGGGCACCATTCCTCAGAGGGACAGTATGGCCTGCCCTCTCTGCAGTCAGAGCGGGACCCTGTGAATGAGATCTGAACAAGGGCATGTGGGCAGAAGTGATGTATGCTGCTTCTGCATCAACCCTAGGAGATATACCACAAGAGACTTCATCTCTGTGCCCACATGCTGACAACCCAGGGTCTATGTTCTGGATGTCAGGACCTCTAGAAGGGCTACTTAACTCGTGTGCTACTCTGTCCCATATGGGTCTAATAAACCTTAAATGTCTTAACTTATCAGGGTTTCTGCACATGGAACCCTAGTCTAGGCTATCATAATAACTCAGCAGGGCTAAGTGGCTGAAAGGGGCTACCCCCACTTTTTAGGTTTTTCACAGACTGCTTCTGCCTAAGTAGACACTCTTTATGTTTTTTTATTTTTTTATTTTTTGCTCTTGTTTAAACTGAATTTACATCTTAAACCTCCACTGTGACTGGAGTGTTCCGTCTGTCAGCTTTCATGGCCTGAGCCATTTCTGGCAGAGGTTCTCAAAAAGTCTTCTTTCCTGTCATTTCTATGTAGGTCTATTGGAAGTGCTCGCTTTTGCAGCAAACTTGCTCCTGATTGACTGTGTAAACTCTCCATCTCCCCTGAGGCCAAATGGTAAATCTTTACTTCAGATGGCAGAGAACGGAACAATTACCCAACAAATACTATATTCCTATAATTAATTAGAGGTGCTACATGAAGAGCAGGAATAAGATTTCTACCTCCAAAACCTGAAATCTTTTGTTCCATGGAAGTTTTTAGCAGCTTCCTCCAAAAAGGACCACATATTTAATTTTCCCCATAATTACTCCTTTTTTTATTAGTCTGCGTTTGTGATACATAATAATTACACTCAACTTGGGGAAAAAGTGCACATACAGACTGCAACATAATCACTAGAAAATTGGAAAGTCGTGGCTATCCTGTTATTGGCTTTGAAGGTACTAACAAGCCCCTTTGTTTATTCCTAGGTGAGTCCATGTCGTTGACGGCGTCACTTCTAATTTCTCTGTACTTTTATCCAGCCAACCATCCATTAGGAGGCAGGTCTCAGTTTCATTTAGATCTGAGGTTTCCATTTGGATGTGTTTGGGAAAAAAAAATTCTACGGGCATAAGCATCTCCCAGTGCTCCACCGGAGAGGCAGCGGCCCTGAGGAGAACTCACTGATTTTCTTCAGCGTTTTGATGATATGGGTCTATGAGTTCAGATGAATCAAACTAAAAATGAAACTCAGCAGGTGCAATGGAATCGAGTGAAATCACTGAAACGGTTGGGCTGAGCCCACAGAAATGATTTCATTCTCTGAAACTAGGGACAGAACTGGGCCTGATTCAGTAGACAGTGAGAATTGTCGTCACCTGGCTCCTCAAACAGGAGACATTTTTCAGCAACAGAATTGTGGGGTTTTTTTCAACAGTAGCCCCAAACAGTCTTCAGTCAGGGATGCACCGTGAGCTAACCTCGAGACACAGCAGCGTGAATGTGTTCTATCACTTCTTAAATTCTGTGATTTTAAGGCTGCCCAGTGTTCTGTGTTGGCCTGGCATGGTGGGTGGCGCGTGAGGTGGGATCAAATCCTAACTGAACGGGTTAAGACATTTTAATTTAATCAGCCATTGACATTGAGAATGAAAGGGAGTCAGACAAACAGCCCTGACCTTGTGTTTCTCTCCTGTGCTCTGTCTTTCCTCTGGAGGCCTGAAAGAGTGCTCAGAAATTTGTTGTGCAAATGCCATTTTCAAAGAAGCATTTTGTTCATTTGTGCGACAGAAATGCTAATATTTGCCTTCCCCACCTCGCTTGGGGCTGTGGGTATCCAAGGAGATCAGACATGTGTGGAAACTGGGAAACAGTATTAATGTAGAACATTTCATCATTACCACTTCTGTGTGAGAATGCGCTTAAAGGGAACTCGGGCTGGCAGATGGCTACCTGCTTCTTGGCACATCGAAGTCAAAATCAAGGTCAAGGTATAACACATATGGTCAGTTGCCTAGGAAAAAGGCAAGAAGTCTCTCTCTCTCACACACAAACACAAGAGAATGCTCCGTGGCAAGTAAACATTCATTCACTGTGCTTTTGCTCTGAGGAAGTGCCAGGTAAAATATGCTTAGAGTTTCTGCTGCTACAGGACACTGCATATATTGAGATTGTGCAGTGATCATGAATGAAGAACTGCTTTACTTTATTAATGGGTCTCAATAATATTTTTAAAAAAACTTGGAATAGAAAGCAAATGAGCATTGACCACTGTGATTTTCCTGTTTTCATAAAAATAGTCTACCTGAAATCTACCTTTTAATCCCTCTTTTCTCAACACAATCATGTTAAATATTTATCACAAAGTCTAATATTAGGTTGTACACCATTTTGCATTTTCCAATATTTTTTTCATGCGCATTTCTTACAGATGGTTTGAACTTCTTTTTCTTATTCCCCTGAGTAACTAGCAAAGTGCTAGACAAATACTAGATCCACAGCTTCCTGAGGGCTGACATATTGATTAAGAGAAAGCAACCTAATATTAGAAATACACGATAAGCTCCAGCATGCACTTCTTAATGCTGCTAGAGTCTTCTCTTTAAGAATGAAAATATAAGTTTGCAGAAGTGGACTTTGTATAAGGTTATTAAGTTGATCAATTGTTTAGCAGGAACACTTTCTCTAATTCAGAGCTAGCTTTAGAATTAGAATTGATTAGCTAGCAGTGTTTTATGTTTCTATACTAATAATTATAACATAACGCAATTTATTTTTATTCTGTAACCCATGAGAGCCTGTGTAATTTTAGAGAACACTAAGGTCCATTTCTTTGCATTTTTTTTTTTCAGGGCTGAGGACTGAATCCAGGGCTTCATGCATACTACCTAAGTACTCCACATCTGAGCCACACTTTCAGCCCCTCTATTTGTTTAAAAAATGAATATTAACTGTTATTTCATTTCAATCTCTCTTTCTTTAAAAATAGTTGAAATTAAATTTCTTTCTATGCAGTTCTTATTAAGAATGAGCAACAAAATGAAGTGGTCTTGTTTAATACATGCACAATAATGATGTTTTTGACCAGTCTCAATATTACGAGCACCATTTTCATTTTCTCAAAATAAGAAGGGAATTATCAGCATCAAGTTCATCTCTCTTTTGTCTTAGGAGCACCCTGTTGCCTAATTGCTGACAACCTTGGTTTACTAAGTAGTAAACTGCTAAGCACACATCATTACATTCCTTAGGACACCTCTCTGAGTGGACGCAATTATTTATTATTGAGTAGGTCTAATTCTCTGTTGATTTATGGAAGTAGTAAAAATATTCCATGTCACATAATGCTTTCCTAGGAGGAATCCAAATCCAGGTACTAAAACCTTTATGACTTCCCCAGGAGGCATTGTGGTGCGGGTGGCATTGTCATTACCGGAGCTGAGAAAATGGAGAGGCTGGCCTGAGGTCTCTGGGCAAGCCAGCTATTCAGGGAGTAGAATCTAGGTCTCCCAATGGCAAGTACACGATCACGAAAGCATGAAGCTCCCAGGAGGCTTGCCCAAATCACGTGGGTACTGAAGAGAGGAGAAATGACGCCCAGGATGCTCGTTGCAGAGTCCCCACTGCAACCCGTCACCGGTTCCCTCCCACTGCACATAAAGTACACTGAAGGGTATCAAACACCATAAAATCCTAACGGCGCCCGTAATGAGGCGGGACCAGCATTCCGACTCCCTTGCTTCCCGCGGTCCAAGCGATCAGCCCCAAACCCTTCTCCGTGGTGCCCGATCCTGGAAGCAAGACTTACAGAAGCAATCTTTGGCTTTCAAGGGACCATCAACCTGTGATGATGATGAAGCTTGACAGTAATAATGTCAAACTTTATATGGCCATAATCCAAGCTTACAATGATACATTAAGCCATAATGCAACTATTTATATCACCATAAACAGAGTTTATGGTGATATAAATAGCCATGCTAATGGCATTAACAGCAGCCCTCAGTGGAATCCCAGCTGTTGAGTGTGGCTTTTATGCTATTAGCATGGCTATTTATATTACCGTGAATTTAGGTATTCCCACTTGTTATGTATGAATATACAAGGAAGATGGATGGGTACATTTTGTGCCTGACTCCTGCACAGGGGCCGTCACGCCTGTCACCCTGATACCTGGCCAGCGTGATGGCTCCAGTACAAGAGGATCTAGTTCTCCAGTTGGCTTTGCTTGTGCTACGTCACAAGGTGAGACCATTGCAGGGGCCACAGAGGAGTAAGGCTGTTAGCTGCCATTGGCAAAGAACAGCCTGGAAACACTATTTCAATGTGATAGGAAAGAGCAAACCACGCGTGTTGGGTGGACTTACTGTCTCCTTGGCAGCGCAGGGGACCCACACTCAACTTGGCTTCTGAACCTTGTCGGTCGGTATCTCCAACCACCACCTGGCTCACTGGCAGGTGATCTTTGTAGGATAAGAAGCCAGCATCCTTCCTCCTGAGTCACAGGGAAAGACAGAAAAGGATGGGGAGGCTGAGTTAGAAACATGCCTTTTCTGACCACTGCTTACATCGTCTAATAATTGAGACCGTGTAAGAAATTGGTGTGAAGTTTATAGATTAAAACCACAGACAGAGTTGTTCTGGTGATCTCATAGCACAAGGCTGAGAAGCAGCTACAGTATCTTCATATTCTCGACAACAGAACTCACTTCTTGATTTTCAGAGACTCGCTGACATTCCCTGTACTGTCTTAGGTTGGAGGAGAGCAACAACACTGAGTGTGCATGCAGAGTTCAAAGGTATTGCTAGACCGAAAGCTCAACACACTCACCTGAACAGTACATGAAACAAACCTTTGTCCCTAATTTTTTGGGAACGGTTCTTTCAGGACGTGTCCTCCCTACAGTGAACCAGCCATTTGTTTCTCAATCTTTTTGGCTTACACTAACAACTGAAATAGTGTGATAATTAATTAGCCATTTTGTTTTGTATTACTGGGGATTGAACCCAGAACCTCATGTCTCCTAGCCAAGTACCGCACTACTGAGCTACCTCCCAAGTCCTGAAGGTGTTTATGGGAAGTTTCCAATACAGAATAGGTTCTCAGTAAGTACCCATTTCCATCTGTAATGGGAAGTGGAGCTGAGACTCAAGCACAATTAGATTTTTCTCCCTGGGTTCATTTGCTTTACACTATACTTACCTTGCTTCAGGTATCCAAACTCTACCCTATCCCTAACATAATGAATCAGCATATAGTCGCACATCTGGCTGTTCGTTCTTCCAAGAAAAATGCATGACCAGATGCACTGCCTGAAGTTCTGCCCACTGTGAAGATTTTCCTTCAACACTGCCCTTCAGGGATGTCCCAGAGAGATGCCGCAGTGCCGCAGCTGTCCACAACATGCAAAACCATCTGTAAACCAGGCCCTGTTCTTCTCTTCCCCTGTCAGCTGAGCACAGGGACACCCCATGAAGCCATAGGTGCATGTTGGGGAACAGAATTCAGTACAGCAGGAGTAGACACCACGGGCATTTGAGCCACCTCACATGTCATTTTCTTGTGCCTCTGGACCTGCTCGGGCCTTGTCATGTACATACCACTTCCATTTGACGATGGACTGTTGTTGTGCACGTCCAACTTTGTGACCTGAAGGGTCAGACAGCACTCAGTCCATATTGGCAGCTCTGGTCACACGGTAACATGGTGTCCCATGTCAAATGTTCAGTTTACACTAAGGCCCAGGAGTGGGCCAGAAGCTATTTCTCAAAGGGAAAGTAGTTATCTGCAGATGATGGCAGGGCCTTGCTCCTGAATCCCAAGGGTCTCCGCTGTGATTCACCTATGGGAGCCTGCCAGAGGCTCCAAACAGCAGCCCTGTCTGCCACTGACACCTCAAGCACCACGGGGTCTTCTGGGTCGTATGCCCCAAGTGGCAGAGCAGCCTGAACAGCAGCCTGGACCTGCTGCAGAGCCTTCTCCTGTTCCGAGCCCCACTCAAAAGTAGCAGCTTTTTTAGTTACTTGGTAAATCAGCTGGAGTAACACACCCTAGTGAGGAATGTGCTGCCTCCAAAATCCAAACAGGCCTACTAGGCATTGTGTCTCTTCCTTGGACATAGGAGGTGCCAGGGTAATAACTCACCCTTCACCTTAGAAGGATTCTACTGTATTCCTACTGATACACCTAAGAAGGAACGTCTCTGCATGCCCCACACCACTGTACTCGTAGGAATTTTACTGAGGTTGAGGGCCCTTGACTTTTGGTGGGATTTATTTCCCAGCCTTGGACACACAAATGATTCACCAACAAGTCTAGGGTGGTTGCCACCTCTTGCTCACTGGGTCCAATTAGCATAAAGTCATCAATATAGTGGACCAGTGTTATACCCCATGGAAGAGCAAGAGGATCCACATCCCAGTGGACTATATTGTGACACAGGGCTGGAAAGGTGATACTCTCCTGAGACAGCCCAGTAGAGGTATACTGCTGACCTTGCCAGCTAAAAGTGAATTGCTTCTGATGATCCTTATGGATGGGTCTGGAGAAAAACTCATTATCCAACTCAACAGCTGCATACCAGGCACCAGGAGACATGTTAATCTCTTCAAGTAAGGAAACTATATCTGGTACAGCATCTACAATTGGTGTCAACACCTGATTAAGTTTAGAATAATCCACTATCATCCTCCAAGATCTATTTGTTTTCTGCACTGGCCAAATAGGAGAGTTAAATGGGGATGTGGTCAGAACTTCAAGCCCTTCAAATCCTTGATGGTGGCACTAATCTCTGCAATCCTTCACACCAGAGGTTAGGGAACCCATATGGGGATTCTTCCAAGTATTAGGGTTATATATCCTGATTTTGCATTCTCAATCTGGGGAAATGATTACAGGATGAACTCGGGGACCTATGCTTGCCCACCGTGAGTTGGACTTTAGCTAATACTCCACTGACCACCTGACCTTCATAGGCCCCAGTCTTAACTGAAGGTCCACAATGATGTGTTAGATCTCCTGGGATTAGTGTTAGCTCAGAACCAGTGTCTGGTAGTCCCCGAAATGTGCGATCATTTCTCCTTCCCCAGTGCATAGTTATTCTGGTGAAGGGGTGTAGGTCCCTTTGGGGGAAGGAGTGGAGAAATATTGACATTATAACTCTTCGGTAATGCATCAGGGTCTTTACTGAAGGGCACCTGGCCTCCCTTTCATTCAAGGGGTACTGGGTGTGTAAACTGGCTCAAGTCAGGCAATTGAGGGAATGTGCTTCTCTGTTGCTACTATTTGAGGTAGCTGTTTGTTCAGTTGCCCTAGAAATTTTTATTTCTATATAAACCCAACAAAAATTCAGCAGGCTTCCCATCGGTTTAACTTCTGGGTACACCATGATTGATTAGCCAATGTCACAGGTCCTTACGTGTCAGTCCATTCCAATCACTGCTTTGCCTCTGCTGTACATTAAGATAAGTACGCCTACCTTACCTTTCCAGTTAACAGCTGCCACTTGGCCCTTGCCACTTCAAGATCCAATCCAACCCATTCCATTGAACTGTTGTAGCTGTGGGGCTGCCATTTCTACTGTAAGGTCTGGTTTACAGAGAAGAGCGATGACAGGGCACTTCAAAGATGCTGGCACTCCCCTCACCAACTGGTTTCTTAAAGGCATAGTGACACTTACCCTGTTCTGGACCCTCCCAGTACAGATGAGTTCAAATAAGTCACATACATCTAAGCTCTACAGTGGGTATAGTTCCAATCCCAACAAGATGACATAATTCTTTTAATGGTCACATATACAGGTATAGCCTATAAACTCTACATGGCTTGCATATACATCTGTGCAACCATGGCTCACATGCTGGTCTGCACACTCTTAGTATCCCCTGCTGATGCTTCACTCCCCCAGTAGTCAGTACACTGTCTACAGGTGACTATCGTTTTATTCAAAATATTCAAAAATATTCAAATATCCAAAAGTACTTTGAATAAGGGATTGTGCTATATTCATATTCATGGCACATCAATGACAATGAACATTCTCCTGCTGTCATTTGGCTATTGTACAGAGTGCTGTGATGCACATGCACACAAATGTATTACTTATTACCATGCATGTGTGTTAGGCATTTACTTCAAATTAGAAAAGCTGGGTCATAAGGTATGTGTAGCTTTGGTGAATGCTTTCAACCAGATTTCCCAAGAGCCTTTACCAACTGACATTTCCAATCACTATGTAATTTTATTGCCAAAATTGATAGGTGTTTAATCTTATAGAAAATCACACATTTTTATAACTTGAAAATATAATTTTTAAGTCTTTGTAATAATTCCACATACAGCTTTAGCAGGTTTGTGCTTATTTTTAATAACAGAATCACCTTTTAGTTAATTATTTATTTTGCAAGGAAGTGGGTAACATCAGGGGTGAGAGAAATTTACAAGCCACCTTTTATTAATGTGATCAATTTTGTATTATTGATCAGTGAAACTGAAAAATTAAAATCATGATTCAACAGGCACAGTTAGTAATTAGCATTATTCCCATTGTATTGATGGTAAGAATGGGAATTAGAAATTTCATTTTGGCCACAATCTCCAGCTCCTATGTAGTATAGATTCAAATCTGGACTATGTAGATTTTATTCTATGACTTTCCGTCAAAAAATGGGACAAACAGGCAAACCACAAAACCAAAACAGAATATAACCTAAAAATCACTGTGTCAATTAAAAGTCCTTTCTTTTAAATCTTCATTTATAGAGGAAGTGAAAAAGTACTTTAAAAGATGTAGTTAATCATCCTGAAATTTTGACATTGTATATTGAGTCTTCAGTTTCAACGTGTCAGCAGTGTGGTGTTCACGCCTACTCCACCCACTCCTTCAGCAAAAGACAGCTCCAGCACATCTACCTCTGGCCCAAATCAACTACTGTTTCAAGTGATACATTAAAGTTTTAATGGGCTTCAGTATAGCTAATAATTATATGCCTTAGCAAGCGAGAAAAAAAGAAAAAAAGTAAGCTGAGACAATAAGAAAAAATTACCTTCTTAATCATTTTTGGTCAAAGATCTAAACAAGAGCAGCTCAAGAAAATTTCAAGTCACAAACATTTGTGCATGGAACCCACACAGACGTGGACCCCAGACTGTTTGTGGGAACACACTCGTGGGTGGCATCAGAGTCCTTGATTAGCACAAAGTTTCTGAGGTGGTTCCATAGCATGACTCAATTTCAAAATGATCTGAGATCTGGAAAGGTGTCTGAGGATGCTGTATAATTTTTTTTAGCAAGCAAAAAAATTGGTTTTGTTGAAAGTTATGATCCTTAGAGATTGAGGTCAATCTAATTTAGGAAGTTACTCAGTAACTATTTATCACGTTAGCATAATATGCTACTTACATCTGATACTTAGCTCATACATTGGAAATAGTCTGTCATCCTCTTCACATAAGCCCTGAGCTCAGACATTTGCCTGATTATCAACATTGCCACTGAAGTAAAACTTGATTCTATGGGGTTTGTTTCTGAAACCTGACATTGGTATTTTTGTGTTGGTATTGTTTTCCTGAAGATTTCACCTTACTCTGTTGTTCTTTCTCTGCGTACTGAGGAAATAAACAAGCTGTAAGATTGTTATGGTTTAGATAGAAAATGTGCCATAAAGTCTCAAGTTCAGAGGGGAGGCCGCGTGGGAAGGAACATATCACAGGGTGTGGCCTGGAAAGATGTATTCTTGCCCTGGCTCCTCTGCTCTGTCTTGACTTCTTGGCTGCCATGCCACGAGCTACCTTCTTCCACGTCTGGCCATTCTACCATCACCGGCTTGGACTCAGACCTCTGAAACTGTGAGCCAGATTAAAACTCTTCTCACACTGTGAGTGTCAAATATTGTGCTTTAGCAACAAGAAAGTGACTAAGACACAGTCCAATATTATCTTTAACTCAGGAAAGAAAAGAACATGTCTGGTGTGATGGTGCACACTAGTCCTGTCAGCACTTAACAAGGCTAGGGAAGAAGCATCAAGTTCAAAGCCATCCTGGACTACCTAGTAAGACTTTATCTCAAAAAATTCAAAACAAAAAGTCTGAACTTCTATAATTATGAGCCTGCTTTTCTGCCTGATGTTATGAAATTTTCATAGGATTGTGTCCTATGATTCTAGCAAAGAAGACTTTTCGTAAGTGGAGCTTCAGGAATGCTTAGATACTCTTAAAATCATAGTTCCTGCCTATGTATGTATTTTTTCACCACAGCCCCATTTGAGCATAAAATTTCTGAAGAGTCCAAGAAGTCAAATTTTAACTGCAGAAATTTTCTTAGAAAGAGATGTAGAACTGTGTCATACTGAGCTGAACTCTGACACAGGCCAATTACAAAACCAAAAGAGAAACCCTGCTCCCCTACCCACAAAACAGGAGATTCAAAGCAGCCAACCAGAAGTAGCCATTTACCTGGGCCAGGTCAGCAATGCTAAAGAAGTCCTATTTCAGCACTATACATCATGTAACTTTGGCATGACCAACTGTGTTCCGTTCTCTGCTCCTGCTTTTTTCAGCCCTTTCCTGTCTCTAAAGCCAAACTTATCTGCTCAGCTCATTGGAACATTCACTTTATTTTACAAAGCAGTTTTACAGCAGCAGTCTCCAACCTATTATTATTATTATTATTATTATTATTATTATTATTGTTTTTGCACCAGGTAGACAATTTCTTCATGGACAGAGCAGGTTGGGTGCTAGCATCACCACCTCAGCTCTATCTCAGATCAGCAGGCCTACAAGGAGCACGTGGCTAGATCTCTGGCATGCATAGATTACCCAGGGCTCCTACTCTTATTAGAACCTAATGCCACTGTGGACTGGACAAGAGGCAGAGCTCAGGCAGTCATGGGAGCAGTAGGGAGTGGCTGTAAATAGAGATGAAGCTCTATCTGCTGACCTGCCACTCACTGGCTCTAGAGGTCCACGGTGGGGTAGGGGGAGAGGGAAACCTGTTTTATAGCATGAGAGGTTCCCTGACTCTAGAATTGATAATAACAGTCAATTAGATCTTTCAACTGAATGTGCTATCATTTTTCCTTTTGACATGCCAAAGTGCCAGTCCTGCAATCAGATCCGTACGAATGGCAAAGTCTGGGATGGGGAGAGAAAGGATCACTCCTGGAACCATGGCAACAACTAGGCGGAGGTGACACCATCTTCTTCTAATGGAAGCTTCTACCATCACCACAGAGCAAGATTCCCTGTTCCTCTAAGTTCATTTACCACAAAAGCCTTTTTTTTTTTCTGTCACAGTCAGTGCCTGTGTCCATAGGAAAACACAGGGACCCTCAGAGGTTTGCTGGATCATCAGAAGGTGAAAGAAAGAACAAAGCCACCTGACACACATAACGCAGAACTTCCCAGATACTTCTAATGATGTCCTCAGCCACCACTGACTATTGGCCCTCTGCAAGGCTCCAAGACAATGTTCCCTGCAAAGCAATTAGAGTAATTAAGAAAACAACTGTGGCAATTAGGTCTTCAGAATCCATGCCTATGTCCCCTATGAAATGAAAGTAATTACAGATTCAATTACTCCTTTTCAACGAGAATAGCTTAGGCATTTTATAAATGCTAGATGATTATCTGTTTAAACTCTCTTAGAAAGCTATTATAATCACTTCCAGGTTCTATGCAAAATGTTCTTCTTTGCCTTTCTGGAATGCAAGTTCCCTGAAGGCAGATACATTGTTCTGTGAAACTTTATATACACAAGAAGGTGCTTAAAAGTAGCTGGCTTTGTGTGTGTTATGACTGATAAATAAATACATGAATAAACATAGACCCAGCTGAAACACAGTTCTAAAATTCTTGTCAGTGTGTGCTTACTATCAATGGTGAGAGATGAGAAAGAAAAGCATTTTTATATTGTAATTCCTTGAACACGCTTGACACATTTTAATTGTTTTCTGGAATTGTGTTTTGATTTGAAATTAATGTTCAAATCAGGAATGTCATATATCACAAATATAGCAAGTAGCGCAAAAAGGGGCCGATGAGTTAGATTTTAAGGAAGAGTATTTAAGACACTGCTTCTCTATAAAAGAAAGTTGGTTATCTGGGTCACTGTTACTTTATATAGATAGGATTTGACTCTTTGATTCTCTGCGGTGCACAAGAATGTGTGTGTGTGTGCATTTCTTTCTACAGCAAGAAGTAGTATTTGCTTCAGCAAATGTGGCATGCTGAAATATGTGGCATAAACGTTCTAAAAGGTAGGTCTACTTTTCACGGAGGGGGGTTATTGGTGGTCTGGGCCTTTTGAGGATAGGACTTTTGTGTTTTTACACAATTTCCTAAAAAGCTAGTAAAGCGTCTAGCATGTGTTTTAGGAGATTATGCAACTATTGCCCTCATTTTTCAGAGGTAAGAGACTAGGAACAAAACAATACCTGGTTGTAAGTATCCACTTGAATAGTAGCAGAACTATGAAAAACAGGAAGATACACTAAGGGTACAACAGAGAAGATGTGCACTTACATTTCTCAAGTTCTGCTGAAATAATTTCAATTGATTCCTTTGAGCAAAATGAAACCCTATTATTTTTATTATATAGGAAATTGTTTCACTTGCTTGAACACTGGTTTGAACTGTTCACATCTGACTTTAGCCATTTACATTCATATTTCCATTAAGCAAGAACTCCTTCTATTTTTGTGAGCTGTGGCTCATAGATCATGTGATTAGCAAGAGGACATCCTGGTGTGTAGCCTTTTCATCATTTCCATGCATTTTCAACCCTAGTGAATAATGACCAACTCTTAGCATCTCAAAAGTAGTCAGTGGGAAAGCGATCCCTTAACATTGGCCTCGTATGTATTTTAAAATTAGGGTGATTAATTGGGTCTTTTCAGTGCTTTTGAAGCCTTGTTTGTAATCAACACACAAAGACAAGAATTGGTCCCCCCACCTCCATCTTCTTTTGATTCCTGTTTATTTTAGCACAGTTCACCTCAATTCTTTCTCTTGGTGGGATGCATTAAGGCTGGCATCATTTCTCATGTTCCACGTCCAGCCCACAGGACACAGCCACGGATGTCATCCCTCACAGGACTCTGAAAGGGGAGGACATTACCAGTATCTCCATGGACTTTCTCCTCGAAACTAGATAGGCATATTTCAGTCTGTATTACCATGGAACCTTGTGTCTCTGAGACTCCAGAAGACCTGGGTCAATCTCTCTGTTTCATTTCCTCAAAGTCATCCTCCTTACTGCCATGTGGTGGGGTCGGGGTAGATGATCTATGCTGACAGCTATGCAAAGGAAACTTTCCAACTGGTCTCTTAGATGTCTCCAGGGATAGCTGGGATTCTCTTACATCATCTGGGTCACACCAGCACTCAGGTTTGAACTGTTGTGGGTACTGACAAGAGTTCGCACCCCAAAGAAACCCAAATTACAACTACTTTCTTGGATATAAAAAATTTCAAACTGAGCCAATTTTCAACTACCACATTTTTATCTGATTTAAGCCGAGTATAAAATATCCCTGAACTGTTTCTACAAATCTCTTCAAGCAAGAAAGGTAATGATCCAACACTCCACTCCCTAAATTTTCATTTACCTTGCTTGATCCACTCAAAAGAGCATCAGTCCTCACACATTTAGCCTCAGAAGGAGGGCAATGTGCCTTGAGTTTTTTCCTTTATGGATTTGACCATCTTCAAGGGTGCTATTTTTCAATAATACAAGTATTCTTCTTTCAACCAAGAAGCATTGCTTTTCCTTCCTGTGGCCATTTCTAAAGCTCCCTTCAAGCAACACAAATCCATACAGAGGATTCTCATACTGATTGCCACCATCTTCTCTCTACAAACATCACATCATCTTTGACATATTGTGTCATTCCCTCTTCATCTCAGCAGGTCACTTTGCTCTACTCCTGGACACAAAGGACTCGTTTGAAGGTGGAACCGGTTTCTTTTCCTGCGCTCTGAACTCAGTACGGCCTTAAGATGATCAATATTTGTTTTTATGCTATCGATATCTTGAAGGTGATGAAGGATGTAAACATCTGAAAAAGCTACATCCTCTCGGATAAAGTAAATAAAAGCACTTACTCTTTGGGATGAGACTGTCCAAAAATGTTTTTTTTCAAGACACCCCTAAGTACTTGGGACTAGGATGAGTCACCTGCAGCCAAGGAAAGAGCCTTAAGATTGTGAGTCTCAAGTAGAAAGGAGAAGAAATTAGGGAAGTTGAAAATGAAAGACCTAAGACTCGAGAGGGAGCCAAAGGAATTTTTAGTGATAGGAGGAATAGAGAGCTTCAGGGAGGAAAACAGTGATGAAATACATGAAATGTCGCAGAATGCCTGGTATCATAAAATTAGAGCGCATACCAGGTGTGTCAGTGTGGCAATCATGGTGGACATGGAGCAAAGAATTCTGAGAGAGAAATGAAGAAAAAGTTCAATGGCTTATAAATGAATGAGGATTAAGAATGCAGAGATGTTAAATTTCTGTTATGAGGTCAGAATGAGAAATTGAAGGAACAGTAAGAATTTTAGCCTGACAAGATTTTGTGTGTCGACTGGGAATTTGATCATTTAATTGTGTGTGTGTGTGTGTGTGTGTGTGTGTGTGTGTGTGTGTGTGTGTGTGGTTCTTTTTATCACATAGTTCTGTAATCAGCTTGTCCACATTATCTTCCAAACTTGGAAGCAGAAAGCCACGAGTATTCCGGTCTTATATGCATAAAGAGTGTGTACCTTTTTCTAGTGGATGACTTAAAGTGGGACATCTCTAGGGACATTCTGACTGTAATCAGGAAATATGTGACACTTCCACTTCTTGTTTCCGATACACAAACAAAGCACACCATGGCCTCTTTTTCTAAGTCATAAATAATCAAGCACATGGTTTTCCAGGAAAACAATGGCCAACATATTTTGGGAGAAGGTCCTTGGATCTACATCATTGAAGACAATGGCCAGAGCAGCTAACTAGCTCATTTCATAGTGAGGTTCTGAGATTTCTGCTTAACTACAGCCAAATGGACCTTTGATCTTTGTTGGATTTGGAGAAAAAATAAATTTGGGAGCTCATTCTGGGACAGACCTTCAGTCAATTAGATTTTAATAAACAAGTTCATCTTTATTGGCATGCTTACTTTGTAATTTCAGGAGTGAACCATTTATGAAGCAGCCAAGTTCCACAAATTTAGAGGTACATAAATCTCATGAGAAGCAATAAAAATCCATCAGTGCTAATTGGGGGCTCGATGTACCATCAAAGGAAGAAGCGAGGGCCCTGAACTCGTAGGAAGGAGTATGCAAATCTTGAACAATGTAAGACTCAACTTGGTGACAGCTTTATGGAGTGAATGAAGCACGCGAGTGTGTTTGTGATAATTCGCCTTCCTCTCGAGGGGAAACTGCCACACACTTCTTAGAGGGTCGAGTACTCAGCGTGGAAATAGTCTGAAAACAGTAAAGGAAAGAGACGCTGGTGTACCTGTGGAAGAGGTAGCCATTTTACTTGAATGGCCACTTCCCAATGTACTTAGAGACAGTTGGATTACTGTTCAACAGCTCTGTAAAAGAATACCCAAAACTGGATGCTTTCGACATTTATTTTCTCACAGTTCGGAAACGTATAAGCTCAGGGTCAAGGTGCCGGTGGGGTAGGTTTCCGGTGAGGCCTCTTTTCGGGGCTGGTGGCTGCCTTCCCACTGTGTTCTCACGTGGTTGCTTCCCGCTCAGCTCCTTCCCACCTTCCCACTTGTCCTTCCTCCTCCTTCTCCTCCTCCGACCCTGCTTCTTGCTTCCTCTTCTTCCTCTACAGTCCTGAGCATGGAACCCAGGACCTCATGTGCGGCCAGGGCTCTCCCAGAGCTATACCTGAGACCCTTCCGTCTTCCTATGAGGGCCTCACTCTTACCAGGTCAGGGCCTCATCTTTGCAACTTCTTTTAACCATATTTCTCTCCTCAAAAACCCTATTTCCAAATACAGTCACATTGGAATTAGGCTTTACCACACACACACTCTACGATGACATAATTCAGCCCATAAAGGTGTTTATAATGTCTTACTTCAGTTTTTAAGAAATATTCATTTTGGAAGTGTTAATACATTTTCCAAAGGGCATAAAAGATGTTTGGCCTCCCAAATGTGGGAAGAAATGCTATATATGTTCTCTTTTACACTCTTTTTAATTTTTTTTTTTTTGGATCTTGGCCCAGTGGTACAAGCCTTATTCATTCATTCATTCATTCATTCTTTCATTTGCTACCACATGCCACCACTCCCAGGCTATACGGTCCTCCGGAATTGAAACCAGAGCCCCACACTTGCTAGGCAAGCACGCTTAAGTGCTGAGCTGCACTCCAGCCTCTATCTATCACTCTTGGAGACCTGAAATACCAAACTGTGTCATAAAGACTTTCAGAATCCTTACACTACATAACACATACTTAATTTTGCTTAACACAGCATCCTGGAAAGAAATTTTTTTCCAGTTCATATATTAATATGTGCAGACACAATGTTTGGGATGACACCAGTCTATGAAGCATTTAGACACTGCATGTCTCCCCAAATACAGCTTTAAGGTGCAGTCATCTCCAAGTTTTAGAATGAAGTTAATAGACAGAAGGAGGGAGACATGGCAAATCCCTAATATCCTAATTACAATGTGATGTCTGCCATTTTGTGCTTCGTCCCGCTACCCAGTGAACATGTATGTCCTAATCAGCCAGGATGATCCAACTCTCAGGCTTCTGTAACAAAGCTAATTAATTTTCCTTCCTTGGAGGAGGGAGCCCCAAAAAAGACTTACCCTAGATATTCATCAACAGAGGAATGACAAATTGTGATACTGCCATATAATAAATAATGCACAATAATGAAACAAAATGACACATGGATACACACAAAAATCTGGTGAATTTTTTTGAACATAATATTGAGGGGAAAAAAGTCAGACACAAAAATGTCTATGTCCAATGATTGTAGTTATGTGGTGACCAAAACCAGGCACAAATAATCTGAGGTGATAGAAATCAAAGCAGTAGTTATCACTGGAGGGGCCCAGGGGAGCTGGTCTTATTCTACAGCTCAATGTGGGTGATAATTTCATGGGTGTAGGAAAATGTCACAGTGATGGAGCTTTCGAGATTTGAACTCTTCCCTCTATGGAGGTTATAGCTCAAGAAGGAAAGCACATTGATGGCTTTTCAGTCATCGCTAGGACAAAATGCACATTCTCAATCCTGGTTCCCTCTTACAGGAGCCCTAGTTATCTTTTTTTCTTTGTGCCTGGGGCTCCCAGGAATATGGAGGCTTGTGCAGGATCTCTCTGAGACACACACATCACCACACATCATCGTTTAACGTCCTAGACTTTCACACTTGCTACTCCACCCCCCTTGTGAGGTGTCCCCCTTCACGCCCTCCAAGAAGCCCCACTAATCCCTAAGGCCTGTCCAGTTCTCATTCCTTTTGTTAAACCTTCCCTGACTCCTTCAGGAGGAATTAACTGTTTCTGCTTCTGGGTTCCCATAGCAATAATACTGTTGCAGTGGAAACAGATTCTAGATTTTCAGGGACCATCAATCTCAGTCGTTACTATTGCCCTTGACTGTGGATTGGATGATGTGACCAATAAAAAATGATACATTTTTACTAACTATATGGTAGAGATGAAATTTTATAATTCTCTGTATTCATTTCTTCAATGTGTCCTCCTCTAATAAAGATTATGTCATTTTGTACCGATGTAACTTGACTTTCATAATTCAGTAGGAATTATCCTTGTATTATAAATAAGGGTCCCCTTTCTACAGATACTTTGTATTGTGGATTAACCATAGTATATTTTATTGTCCCATTTTTATTGACCTAATTAAGAAATTGGACGGCGCAGTATTATTGATAACATCACCTAGAACATTCAAACTTTTCCTGAGTAGGACAGTGTTCTGTTCAAGAAAAGAGCCGGTACTGTCAAGCTGTGTTGTTTCTATGTCTTCTCTCTTTATTCTCAAATTCTCTAACTTAAATCTCGATTTCCTCAACTGTTAAAAAACATACTTCGTGAAATTTCAAAAAAGTTAGGTGGTTGTAAATTACTTAGCTGCATGCCAAGTGCATAATAAATACTCAAAATATACTACACTAAACCAAATGAAATTGTCCATATTTACTTATATGTTTGACATACAAAACTGGCTGTTGCATATGGCTCAATTCAACATTAACTGTTACTCAATTCATTACCATCACTTGTTTTTGTAATGGTCCCCCAAAACCTTGTAATTATTTATGATAATAATGAATATAATTAGATATGTGTATGGAGAACGCTAAGCTTGCTTTGGGCTGAGGCTCTTTTCACAGGGTAAGAGATACTCTGTCTGTCTGTCTGTCTGTCTGTCTGTAGCAGCAAAACAACTGAAGTTCAGAAGAGCAGCTTTCCAAGTCTCCTACCCTCTCTCTGAGTTTTGATGCTTCTGGTACAGCTTTATCAGCTTCAAAGATAATTTGCAAAGCACATAAATTAAAATTCTAATTAAGGACACACATTCTAACTAGATCCACACATGAATTTCTTTAAGCACTGTATCTCCAAGTTAGCTTGAAAAAATTTTCATGTGCTTCTTGTTACAGCTTTCAGACAAAATTGCCTCCTTTATTGTTCAACAAATACTTACTAAGTGTCCAGTAGATTCCAAGGCACTGGCATGTCTAACAGAATGTGAAGATTAACAGGCTCTAATTTTAAACTTCAGGTGTCAAGGAGTTTACCAGGTTTTTCAGGTTACGTTTACTTTTTCATGACTGAACAATTACACCAATATTATGTTCCCTCGCATTAGCACAACAGGGATCTATTTTGTTTCTGTTTCTTTTTATGGCTTTTCTGTTGCCTCCCTTTTTTTTTCTTTCTTTTGAATGCGATTCTATAGTCCAAAATAGAGCTTACCTCCTTTAAATAATTTCTATCTCCTACTTTTATTCCTTCAGTAAAGTTCATATTCCTTTAAGTAGTTATAAGCATTCTTAAGAGAACCACGCATTTTAATTATAATTAGATAATGAATATTCATTCACTAAGATTCTGAAATAAAAATTCTAATGCCAGTGTCAATAATGCACAGGATCTAGAATCTTTTATTACAGAATTTCCAGGAGAATAACCTACCAAGAATAACTAATTTGCTCAAGCTGGTTAGAGCAAGTGCATGCGGAAGTAAATGTTTTAATATTATCCAATAAAAGTGTTATCTCTTTTAGCTAATGCCTCTTTATTGGGGGATGGTAGCAGCCACTTCTCATAATAATGCTGTCCCTGGACACAATATTCTTTTGAGAAGGTGGACAACGGTATGAGCTCACAGATCTCAGTGTTTAAAATGGAAATTGGCTGTGAGATGGAGACCTTCCTTCCCTGTGTGCATCTTTTGATCATCTTGTGCACTGTTAGTCTGGGTAGCTACTAAGTCACTATCTTAGCTCATTTCAAAAGAGATACCAGAGGTGCCTCTCTGAATTCTCTTGGAAATATCAAAAATACTTGGTGTAGGAAGTAAAATAAATCAAAAGGAAGCACAGCCATGTGGAAGAAGGTGGAAACAAAAGAGAAACACGAAGTTTTTCATTCGGTACACTTTAGGGGGTAAAGGAGACACAACGCTGAGGTAGGCCGGGATAGGGGTTCAGCACAGAAAACACAAATTAATCGCGAGATGGAAAATAACAGTCTTTTCAAGGAGCTAGGCAAAAGACCTCTGATATGAATAATTTAGGTATGAAAAGAAGACTGAAGTGCATAGAATCAAAAGATACTCGATTCAAAGGTTTTTTTTTAAATAAATGTACTGGACTTCTATAAACTATGTACAATTACTTCTCTGCATATGATTTGTCTTTAGTTAACCTTACCAACTGTGCTTTTTGGTACTTCGAGACTTACCTGGAACTAGGCTGTTATTTATCATCATATTTCTAGCAAAGAAGGGAAGAGCTTATTTGTAGGGCTTCAAAAACTGGGGAGAACATAAAGCACGTGGCTATAGCAGAGAGCTGGAGTCCGTGTGCATCACAGGGGAGAACTTACCCAGCAATACCCACATCCCTTTGTCCCTCCAGATGTGGAGATCATCGTGTGCATAGCTTACTTATGACAGGAAATGACTGTCCAGTTGCTGCTGGGTAGACCCTGTCTGTCATGGTCATTCTTGTACAGTGATCTTTCCCCTTTTTTCATCTGGAATATGTTCAAACTGAGAATGCTAATTTCTGGCAAACAAAGACTTAGACATATGTTTGATTTGAGCATAGCTGAGCCTTTGATGAGGCCGCCACTGGGGCCAGTTCCATCTCCTTGGTTGATTATCTTGTTTCTGATTTTGTCAGTGGTGGCATAAAACTCCCTTGTATGACCCTGGCTTCTCTATCTTATTCACTGGTTATGATACAAGTATGTAAGTTCCAACATTTAATCCATCTGCTTCTCCTGGCCCTCAGTAAAAGCTGGTTATTATTTTCCTTTATCTATGGAGGGACACAATAACTGTTACCTGTGAGAAATCCCTACATAGGAGCCTAAGCTATAGCCACTCCATAATTCTGATGGTTCTACTGGGATGATGGGAAGGATAGGCACAGGGATGGCTTGCTAAGGCTGTGAAGTAGTCACTAGTCTTCTAAGTCTAAAGGAAGAATACAGATAAAGGGCTGAAGCTTGGTCTTAGCAGAACAGATCAGGGCTGGAGTAAAGGAATAAGTTTGACTAAAACAAGATATCACTTGAGTGGTTTCCAGTTCTTGCTGAGGAGGATGCAACAAAAAACTAACCTAGGTGACTTTCTTCAGTCAAAGTGATGACAGGTTCATGGGATAGACCCAGAGTTCTGAGAATTCAATACTCCAAATCCATCCCAGGAAAGTAAGTGATATATCCATCGTGCAGCTAGACCAGGGCAGAGGACACTGGCGGATGTTTCAAGGCATTTGGAAAGCCTGCATTTGTACTCGAAGATGAGCCAACCATTAGGAATTCTGAAACAGCTGAAAAAAATCTGAGTGGCTGAAATTTCTTAGCTGGCAAATTCAGATAGGGATGGACACTTGCAATTGGTCATATTACTATTAAACCATTGGGGCATGGGGAATAAACATTTCAATGGCCAAAGAGATGAATGGTAAGTTTTTAAAAGCCTTAATTCCACTTGGGTTTTTGGAGTCACAGGTTTGATACAAATAATCTTTTGAAAAGAAGTATAGGATTATTTTCTGTGAGATATTGTGGAACTGTGAACCAACTAATCATCTGGAATCTTCTTGGAAACGTTAATGGCCGAGGTCCACTCAAATTCACTGGGAAATAACCTGCATTTAGCAATGGTCTCTGGAGATTTGCATTCACAAGGCATTAGGGAATAGGGGAGAAAGTTTTGATTTGGAGTTAACTGCATCAGTTGACAAAGACAGCAATTTTATTGTCTCTCTTAATAAAATCTTTCACCTATGGTAGGTAACTGAGCTCTAGTTATGGTGACATGATTTAGCTGACAATATGCTGGAATTTACATGATGATGTTTTTACAAAATTATGTAATATTTTATTTCCATAAGAGTCTAGCAATATTTCTGGCTTTAAGTTCATGATTCAACTTATAAGTGAAATTCCATGCTCATGAAGAATGAAATGCCTACTGTGAAATCAGTATAGGCATATAAAGTGTTCCCCCAACGTCTCCTGTTTTTGGAAAGTGATTGGATAACAGGGGAATTACATTCGTCAGCAGTTTCATCCATCGATGAGCTCAGTAGTTGATCATGCTATTAGAAGGTGGGTCCTAATTGGAGGTGGGTCACTGGTGGCTTGATTTGGAGAGACATGCTCTTATCTTCAGCTGCTCTTTTGTCTCTCTGCTTCCTGGCTGACATGCCATAAGGAGCTGTACTCTACTGCACCCTTCCACCATGCATTTCTGCCTTAGAGCCAGCCAGCCATGGACTGAACCCACTGAAACTCAGAGCAAAATAAACCTCTCTACCTTTAAGTTGCTGCATCAAATATTGTGTTCCAGTGACAAGAAAGTGATGAATAAAGTCTTTGGTCCTAGAGATTGGGGTTGTTGCTATGGCCATATCTGACCATGTGACTTAGAAGCTTTTGGAATCAATCTGCAGAAAAATTTTGCAAAAAAATTTGAAATGTCTGTTAGAAGAGCCCTAAAACGCTATAAGCTGAGCTTGATAGGAGATCTAGTTGTAGCTCAGATGAGAAGAATTCTGGTAGAAATAGAGATAGTAAAGGCCAGATTCAAGAGGTTTTGGTTGTGAATAAAAAAATCTATTGGCAGTTGGATTAGAAAAACCACGCATGTTAAACCTTGGTAGAATATTTGGTTTCATTTTTTTAATGTCCTTAGACTTTAGGAAACTGAGATTAGGGGCAGTTATTCTCAACTATGTGGAAAATAATGCAACCAATTGTCATCCAATGATGTCAATGAGCTTGATATTCTAGCTCCAGACATTTCTGGAAGGTGTGAGACACTTGAAATCTCTTATTTCAGACAGGATGATGCTAAGACTTTCCCCTCATGCCATTAACTACATACATAATTAAAACCACAATATATAATTAAAACCATAATATCCTTAGAGAAGAAATTTAAATTTTCAAAATGAAGCCATGTTTGCTCTCCAGTATTCACACAAGTATGAAATTTTTGGTGATCTCCATAATCAATAAGGTTCAGTGAATAAAAAAAGGAATTAACTTCTAGGTAATCTAATTCAAACTACCCATTACACAAAAGTGAAGACTAAGACTTAGAAAGGTAACAAAAATCTTTGTTTAAAATTACAGTATCCATTGATATTTGTTCCTTATACCTCTCTAGGCTCAACTTGATTTGTTATATATATATATATATATATATATATATATATATATATATATATATATATGTAGACATATCTAACATAATACAGCATTTAAGACTTAATTTCAGAATATCAATTCTCCTGATGATTTGAGAACTGCAACATCTTCAGTTTCTTAATTAACTAAAACAGTGTGCATAATTATTGGATCATATGACCTACAAAACTCACATTTCCTTGACCACCTCACTTCTGTCTACTTCTTCCCATGGGAGTACTTTGACCTGGCTAATGTCTTTCAAACTGTAGTTATCCTAATCTTTGACCACTGTCTTTAAGTTTCCTTTATTTGAGTTCTCAAATCCAGCATTTCTCCATCTGGAATCTCCAAAATCAACTCCATTTTAATATCTACTCTTATCCTCAGCCCACTCTTTAGGTAGCTTAGATCCCAAGGTTGGCTGCTGTTGCCACTTCTTTGCAAACATCAAGCAAGCCACCTCAGCTCTCTCTATTGTGTTTGTCAGCAAAAACCCAAGTGTGTTAAAATCTAATGCTTTGAAAACTCATGGCCTTGTACTTTCCTTGGGCAAGCCCACTAATTTTCTTTACCTTCCGTGCCTGTTCTCTTAATTAATTCTTTCCGCTCTCTGATCAAGCTCCAAATGCCTTCCCTTGCTCCTGCCTCAGTAACTAACATTACCTGGAGACTCAGCTTTGGAGAGAGTTATTTTATTGCAACTCAGTAGTAAAACTTGATGGAGAAAATAAGCAAATAAAAGGCTCTGACCAGTGCATGTCACAAACAAACCAGACTATCCACAGAGTCCTCTGTCATGCGGGACAATCCACCACCTTCCTTAGACAAGCTCATCTCCATTTATTCTCTTTACAGACATAGGAACATTATTTTCCTCCATATCTCAGATAACATCACCTTTTATTTCTAGAAGAAAAAAATAGATGGAATCCAAGTACAGTTATGTCATCCTCCCATCCCTACATCTATCTGCATTGCAGTTCACATCTTCAGCCTTTCATTAGATGATGGATAGAAAGTCTCTCCTTTTGGTGCCGGGCCAACCTGTCAATCACCCACTAGACCCCACCACCCCTTTCCCACTGAGGTCTCTGTTTCTGCAGAGTCCTCTATTTCAATTCCACCTGTATGTTTTTGCTTTCCATTGGGTCATCATCCACAGCATGAAAATATCTTGGAGACATACACATTTTCTCATCTCTCTCTACTACCTCATTTCTTTGCTTCTCCTTTTTTTTAGGAAAAAATTCTCAGATGAGTTATGCATACTCAACATTTACTTTTTTCTTAAGAAATATTAAGAAGGGGAGAAAAAAAACTAAGACAGGTTGCTTTCAATAAATTGCAAATTTGACAGTGTGGAGCAATCTTTTTGCTGAAGACAATGAAGAACTGGACAAAGTGTTGGCACATGGAATAGCTGGAAGGTAGGTGGCAGGTGAGAGGCCAAATTAAAGTGTCAAAGGGGTGAAGGGGACAGGGCTCAGAGCCCAGGGGCTGTGGTAGTGGGGCATCTCTGGTCATCTCTATTTACATTGACCTGGGGTCCTGAAGGAGAGCACATTAGGCTTACGGTGAACCAGGCAAACGTGTCATCACGGGCACCACACTAGAGCTTCAAGTCATTCAAGTCTAAGTTTGCCTGAGATAATATGTCTACAACGCAAAGACCTTATAACATGAATGCTAATTTTGCCTTTCTGCTCATATACCACTGTTATCATATATTTTCTCCTGACTGGCCTCCCACATTGCCTGAATCTGCAAAACTGCTGGCAAAAAGCGCTCTCTCTCTCTCTCTCTCTCTCTCTCTCTCTCTCTCTCTCTCTCTCTCTGCCAGAAGGGACTACTTCATCTTCCTTTTTAAAGTAGAAGCAGTCTATTCTACAAAGGCAATTATTTGCTTTCAACACTCTGAAGAGATTTCCTTGTCATCCAGATTCCACATTTTATGTGGGGAATCTAACTGCTAGTGTCATTTGGGCTTATCCAAAGATAATTTGTGTTTTTTTTCCTGGCTCTTTTTAGACATTTGTTTTTAGGCAATTTTAGCTATTAAAACAACATAGTTTCAAAATGGTTCTCGATGTCACACTGACTTCAGAAAATTCCCCATCAGAAATAACCTTCATGTATCAATGATTATTTTGCGCCTCCTTCCTGCTTCTTGGACTCCAGTACTACATAGATTAGAATTTCCCTGCCTGTGTCTTCCATTTGTCTTATTCCTTATTTCCTTCTCTCTCTCTCTTTCTTCGTACAATTTTTAAGTACATATTTTCCAGGTAACTTATTTTCTATTCATTTGTGTCTAATCCATTCTCCCTCAAACTAGTATAAAATAATATTCTGTTAAAGGAGCTTTTTAAGGTACTTTCCCTTAAACATGGTCCTGTGAAATTTAACACACATAGTCCATTAAAAAAAATGAAAGAGTGGAACAACTCCTTTTGGAAGTCCAAAAGACCCATGAAGCCATGAAAAGATGCTCAACTTCTGCAGCAGGTTTATCAATGCTCAAATCTCAATGAGATGGCATTTTAAAGCTACCAGGATTGGTGAAAATGTGGAGCGACAGTCTTTAAATGACTTCCATAGATTTGTAAATTAGTAAAATTGCTCTACAATATCTTTGGCATTCTGTTAAATTCAGGACTCACATGGTCCTTGATCCAGCAACCTCACTCTTAGAAACAGATCGAAACCCTAACATGCCCCTCCCTATGCACTCAGAGATATGGACAAAGGTCTTCACGATCTTGTTCTGCTAGCTCTAAACTGGAGGTCACCCACGTGTTACGGTTGGAAAGTTTGTGTCCTCCAATACTGATACAGTGAAATCCTAACTCTAAAGAGGTGGAGACTGTGACAGCGAGGCCTCATGAGAGGAATGAGTGCCTTTATAAAAGAGACCAGGATCAACTCCTCACCCTCTTAGCACATGACCACACAGTGACCTGAGGGTGGTTTGATTTTGGAACCTCAGCCTTCAGAACTGTGAGGAGTTTCTGAGTTTCTGTTTTTTATAAACTACTCAGCTGTAGTGCTTTGTGATAACAACCTGAGTAGACTAAGTCATCAAATGTCCATCAACAATTAAAATCATGACACATAAATAACAAAGGACATTATAGCAATGAAAATGAGCCAGAGCTACATCCAAATAAGCATAGAGAAAGTTCACAGATTTGATACTGAATCAAAGCATTTGAAACACAGAATCCCTATTGCATAAATTACGGAAACTTGCAAACTTTCTTTGTGGTGTTAGGATTTAGGATAGTGGCTACTTGAGCAGTAGAGCACTTCTGATTTGCCAGAAATGTTCTTTTTGTTTCGTTTGCTTGGTGGCTGTATGAGTAATGTTTTTTGGGAGAAAGCACTGATTTGTATATATATATGAATTTGCCTCATCACATCTTATGATAAAATATCTTCAAAAAGAACGTTAAAATAGACATGAACTGATAGAGGTTAGAAGTAAGAAAGAGGCTTTCATTACATGTATTTTTATAATTCAGATTTTAAATCATGTTATCTAATTTAATAAAGTTGAAAAATTAACAGTCAACTAAAATCTTTATGAGGGCCTGTGGTTTGTGAGCATTTGAGAGTCCCAGTAGGAGGATGGGAATTGCTTCAGGTTGACAGGTTAGTCCTCAAGCAAGACAGTCCATGAGGAGGGGAGCTGAGTTTGGTTCCTCTGGAGCTCCATTAATTGCAAAATTTCATTAGTGTATCTCTGCCAATTCTGTCCAGATTGAGGAGAAATCAGAGAAGACATGCAAACTTTTCTTTTGGCTATTTCCAGACTTTCTATTTTGTGTCATAACCCATTCGAACACAGTACAGAGAAAACAAATCCTTTGGCATGCTGTGCTTATCTCACTGATGGCTATTCTTTTCTTTCTCTCCTGCCAAAATAATTATCCTCTCGAGGTACTCTCCAAGAGCCCTTTGGAAAACGTGACTGAAAATACACGCATAAATATTCATTTACATATTTTTGTGCTTAAGACATGAAATGTAACCGAATTCTATGTCATAAAACTAAAATTTAGTAATGCATATTTATTGAGCTTATTTAAATATAGATACAACTTTTACGATAGTTGGAAGAGCTGATGTATATAAGCAAAGCAAGTAGCTACGTAAGCCAAGTGGCCTATAAATCCCAAACTGTTTTCAAGATTTGAAATGTGCAAAGTATGATTTTTGTTTTACTATGGAGATCTTTCTTGGGGGAAAATATTTCCCTAGAAATAGCTCCTCTCTTAAATTAGGATTCAGTTACAATGAGTGATTCTTGGATCAAGTCTGTACCCGACATCCAGAGACGTTCTCTGGGGAACGTCTGGGTTGAGGTCATTCTATGGACACTTCCTTTGTTCTTTTGCCCATACCTCACGGTATGTGGTGGGCTCTTTTGCTCCTTCTACAGCACAGCAGTTGGCCCTAGGGAGCTTTCATCCAGGACAAGAGGGTTTTCTTGTCCATGGGCCAGGAACTGTATATCATCTGATGGCAGAGGGGTAATGGACCAGTGAGTGCCTCCCTGTCCCCTGATTCTATACTGTCACATGATTTCTTCCATTACATAATAAAACTATCAGAATGGAGGTTCTCTAATGCTCTGGGCATGACTATACGTCTCGAAGACCTTTCAGGGAATCCACAGATTATTAGGCCAACCTCTCTTCACAACAACACTGAGATGCTATTGTTTTCTTTCACTCCTATTTGCTCATTGATACAGAAGATTTTCTAGAGGTTTCATGGCAAGTGACAAACTAAACATGGAACTCCGATATTTCTGCTTAGCTAGACTCCAAGCAGATCTGCAAAGTTGTGCCACAAAGCCACCACTCACTCATCTTTTATTCTGGAATAATACAGTGTTTTTAAGAGAGTGTGTTATATTAAAAATAACATGTATTATAAAATACTATTTTATTTTTCAATAGCTTTTTTAGTATTGAAAATATATCATAAAATAATTACTTAAAGATAGTGTTATGGTTATATTAAAATAGATAAGCAATTAAAATACATTGATTTACATTTCTAATATGTTAAATATTGATATACCATATTCACCTGAATGCTTTTAGGATCCTGAGTTTTTATAAGTATACGAGTTTCTGAAGAAAATGTTTGATAATCATTGCTCCATAGGAGTCACTTTTAATTCATATACTTGGTTGTGCAAGACAGCACACAGCTGCACCTTCCACAAGCAGAACGAAGTGGGCAGAGCTATTTGACCAGCGTGCTAGAGACGGGCGAGTGGAGATGGGGAAGCTGCTCTGAGAGCTCTGCATAGTGGAGTTCCTCCCCCCATGCCCACTTAGGGCCCTCCACACTTGGCCCCAGTTAGGATGCATGTGTTCCCACGGTCCCACCTATCGGCAGAATAAGAATAAGGAACCTTTCTCCTGTGTCCAGGACAGCCTCTGCCCACAGGTCAAGGGCCTGTTACTGATGCTTTCATGTGTAGGGGAAATCAGGATCAAATGACAAGGACAAGAAATCAACAAGTCCACCCTGCTCAGCTTCTTCACTGCTTACCGACACCATATCCCACTCGGCCTGTCATGATTGCTGATGTTCAGGTGTAGGACACCTATGCAGTTCCTAATAATGGCCCTCTTGGAAAAAATGATGGCAAAGGACTTTGATCTTCAGGGCTCACATTCCAGACCGTATCAAATACTAGAGCACAACCCTTATCTGAAGGAAGGACCAGTGTGACTACTGCCATGGGGACTGTATTTCTGTAGAGAGGTGTCTTATCTGAACTTTCCCCAAACACATGGGTAATAAGCTGCTAAGGAAAATGTTCCGTGCTCGAAGAATTTGGAAGGCTGAATTCTGCTGCTGTTAGATTTTATTTTTCAAGAAAATGTCATAGGCTGCTGTTGTGTGTGAACTTTCAAAGATGGTTTTGGTGCATTGCTTTTTCTTGGATTAAAAATCTTTTTTTTTTCCCCTAGTTTTACCTTTTAACATCTCTCTGGACTTTTGTATGTAAAACATAATTTGGGAAAAACTGCCTTAATCTAACAGAGGGAAACTGTAATAGGATTTCTGTAATTAGAAACAAAATAGTGGCTGGGGAATTTCTGCTGTCCTAGGCCAGTTTTTATAGGTGTTTTGACTGTAACCAGCAGTAAGAAGTGCATTGCATCACTGAGGACTTTGTACGCACACACACAGTTCTGCAAAGTAATATTTATGCTCTCAAAGTGCAATGCCCTCTGATAGTTTATATTGTAATTTATCGTATTTTAAAACATGTCGGGCACGGGTCACTGAAGTGATTTTGTAGTCTGCAACTTTGAAAAACAACACTTTAATTGACTTCATCAAGGAGCAGAAGTAAGCCACTTTATGTCGCTCCTCACCTAGAACGAACTTGAACCAAATGCAGAAAATGACGCACTCTCTGTCTACATGTAACTGGCACTTGAGAGGATTAAATAAATTGCATGACAGCTCAAATCATTTTACGCGTACACTACTATCATTCGCTAGCGGTCCCTTTATCTGCGCTGCACTTCCAAATAATGGATGTTGTAAGACACCGTATGGACAGGCACCGATTCCTTGAGTTGCTGTGATTATTATGAATCACAAACATACACTAATAAGAATAATAACTATGGGGAAGAACAAATGAAGCCTGCTGCCAAATGGCCACATTTAAGGCAGCACCAAGAAACTGAATTGAAAGGCAGCGTGGCGTCATCTCTGTCACTGAAATCGCTGGTACAACTCAGTTTTAAACTTTCTACTTTGGCACAGCCATAGAAGAATTTGCAACGTAAGATTTGTTTTCTCTGCTTCCTTGTACTAAAAGCTGCTTTTTCTTAAAAGAGACTTTTCTGTTCGTCTCTATTCCTGACCCCCACCTCAGTTCAGAACTGACCACTGAAATTTAGTTCCTCAGAAATGTTCAGCACACAGTTCCCAGCCCTAAGAACATTTTCTTTTTGTTTATAGGACTATGTATTCATTGATAATCAGTTAACTTTTTGCACAGCAATATAGAATTAGAAACCTTTTACAGTACATAGGAAAATAATAATAGTCATATTCAGTCAGCAGGATCCTGGATGAAATATATGACCCTCTTTCTATACACACTATTTTTAAACAGTAAAAATATTTTTCATTAGGTGAACTCATTTAAAGATACAATCTTTCCTAAAGCACAGTGTAATAAAAATGGTCAATTCATTGCTGTCTTCCAATCATGTTACTTAAAATGAGAGACGAAATTTCTCATTTCACTATTTAGAGCTATAAAGTATAGACTAATTAGATAACTAATAGAAATAGTTAAAATAGAAACAATTTTTATGTAAAGAATTTCAATTATATAATACAAAAATGCTCTATACAGTAATATTTGTTTTTATTTTTATTACAGGGAATTGCATGCTTGCCTGTGCGCACGTGTGTGTGTGTGTGTGTGTGTGTGTGTGTGTGTGTGTGTGTCCTTTTTAAGAAAAGTTTCTCTATTCTTAAGCTCATGTTTTCTTAATAGGTAACACTTTTGTGTTTTTGCCTTGACATTCAGGTTTTTTTTTATGGACCTGGAACTGATTTTTTTAAGGTGCAAGGCAGGAATCTGCTATGGTTTGAATAAATGTTCCCCAAAGTTCCATGTACTGAAGGCGCGGTCCCAGCTCATCACCCTGGTAGAAGTTAACTATTGGAACCTTTAAGAAACAGGCCTAATAGAATCAGGTCTTGAGGTATACACCTATAAACTTGGCACCCTGAAAGGGTGAGGCAGGAGAATGTAGTTAGAATCCACCCTGGGCAATTCAGTGACTTTGTGAAAGACTGTCTAAGAAAAAAGAAAATATTGGGGAAGTAGATGAGTGTAAAGGCCCTGAGTTCAATCACCAGTATATTAAAAAAAAAAGTAATAGAAGAAAGGTAATTGGAAGTATGTGCTCAGCCCTTGAAGGGATCCAAGAGTGAAGCAATTATGTTTTCTTGGCTACCATGTGGTGAACAGGTGGTTCCACCTCATGTTTCTGCCATCATGTGCTGCTTTTGCAAAGGCCTGCAAGCAACAAGGTCAACCAACCGTGACTGAAAACTTCAAAACTATGAATCAAAATAAGCCGTTCCTGTTTTCAGATTATTATCTCAGATACTTAATTACATAAGTATAAAACTAATAGGATTATTCAATTATTTTCCCCTACAGACACTGGAAAGTCCTATAAGAATTTATGTAAGAGATCCTTCTTCCCCTGGTTTGTCAGGCTGCGGAAACTAGGGACCATACGTGCAAACGTCCATTTCTAGATCCTTGTTTCTGCTTGTTTTGTCAACTTCCCATCTAAAAATCTTGGTATGGACAGACATTCTCCACAACACATGCGCGTCATGCACATTTTGCCAAGAAACTTACAGCTACTTATGTAAAGACCCCAACACTAAACAATATGACACATACATTACAAAAATGTAAGTTATATTTGAACACAAACACACAAATATGTGAATCTACTCCCATATACACATATTCCCACATTCCATTTTTTGTACTCTTTTAAACTTTTTATAGTATGTATTTTCCAAATAAAAAATCTTGTTAGATCTTGTAGAGTTTTGCCGAACACACCTTGGATACTGAACAAATATTGCTGAACATATAGATGAATGAATGGAAGTGTCGACGAAGATTAAAATTAATCCAAAAGTTTAAAAAAATATATTAACCATAGCATTAAAACAGGGAGTTTTTGGCTTATGACACGTATGCTTTTTATACTATAAATGAACATAAGTACTTAATATGTAGAGGATAAGGTGCACATCCCTAAATTAATATTGAATAATTTGCAAAAAAGTAATGATTTCTGCTTTATATAATCATACTACTATTATCTTCCCTACTTAATGGACTGTGATTAAAATGCAATGATATGCTGTATCTTTTCCCAATAAACCTGACCTTTTATTAATTTTTAATTATAGTAAAGATACACTCTTGGAGACTGAGGCACGAGCCCTTACTCTGACTAGTGCAAAGAAGAGAATCAGTCTCCTTCGGAAAGAAAGAGGAGCCTCTGCGGCTACTTTGATGCGAATATTTTTGTCCCACTCATACACACTTCACAGGACTTGATAACATGGACGTGTCTTCCCAGGGATTCAATTACTTGTACTACTCGGCCTGGTTCAGGGGACACTGGTCTGAATTCCATGCTCAAGGAGAGATAGATTTCAGTTCAGGAGGAGGAGAGAGAGGATCATGTAGTCAAAATTGAGTGCAATTAGTACTTCCCATAAACCTAAGGCAATGCAGTGAGCAACACAGCTACCCACAGAATAATGCCTTGTCTACCAAGTTGGAGAGGAAAAGAGGGCATATACATGACTACTCATTTTGGAAACAGCTTGGAACTGGGGGAAAACCCATTTAAGTCAGAACTTAAGCCATTGGGTATATCTCTTATACAGTAAGAGAAAACAGGAAGGGACTTCAGCTTGAGGACCTGACAGGGGCACAGCTCTGATGGAGAAGATCAGACTGACTCATTGATAATAGGAAGAGACCAGCTCTAAAGGATTGTTGTTGGAGGTTAGAGTTCGGTAGAACATTATTTCAGCTTTGCTTTTGTGAGATGGCGCTGCAAAAGTCTTTATTGCATGGGGAGGCAATTTGGTCTCCTTGAGATGATATTTTTATGCTTTGGGCAGTCAGGTAGTCTCCAAAGTGGCTGCGGGTTTGGGGCAATCACTAGAGATTTCATGGAATTCACTGGGGGTTGAATGTTCCTGTAGATTTCTTATCTTGGTGTCCTCCATCCTGAAGGGGGATGAGATGGATTAGGTCCATTTAAGCCTTAACAACCACTCATTGCCAAGTTTTCCTAAACAGTACTTCCGGAATGGTTCATGTGCCTACATGCACAACTGAGCAGAATGGGAGCAAAGTTTCAATGCAATAGAGAGACAAAATAAAGAGGACAGATACAAATGCTTTGAGTTACTGATTAGACATTCACAGGCCCAAGTAAAGGGTCAGTGTTTTAACAAGGGCAGCTTTGAAGTTTCTGACCATCTCAGAAAATCACACACACCAAGCTTTTAGTAAGTGTGACAGTTAATCCTAACATGTCAACTTCACTGGGTTAAGAAGCATCTAGCAGATTAGTAAAGGAGCCTCCTGAGTACATCAGGGGGAGACACAAAGCCATGGCCTTGGGGTCCATGTCCAGTCCTTTGTCCCTTTCTCTCTTGTGTTCCTTTCCTGCTCTGTCCCTGGCTACCATCAACTATGCAGGTTGGCCCCACCATGCCCTACCGCCATGAACTGAATCTAAGCTGTGAACTAAATTAAGCCTGTGCTTTTTAAAGTTTTGAGTGTTGGCATTTTGTCCAATGAGAGGAAAGCTACCTAACACACTGAGGAACATGTTAAGTTACTGGTCCTGTGTCCATGTGGTGGTCCCTGACTGACTGGGTTGTATGATATGTCTCTTTTTAAGCTTTTTCTTCCTACTGTGTTTCTGTGCCCTCACATTGTTCTTATTGGCAGATGGGCATGTCTTCTCTTTCTCCTGTATTTCCTGGATTTAATCGTTCACCTCTCTGACTTCCACATCTGAGTAATACATGGAGGGCACATTTCATTTCACCCTAGGTAGGGTGTCTTGCTAGGCTGAGAGTTAAGGTGACATGAAGTGGATCAACAGGAGGAAAACGTACAGATTTTTACATGTATATGGAGACTTCACAGGGAAATGAAAACCCAAAGAAATAATTGGATCCAAATGCTTAGATACCAAGTTGGATAAAGAGGAAGACACAGGTGTGGCCCAGGGTAATCAAGTGTGGAGCGGCCAAGCAGGTGCTGCTGCTACTTTCTCATCCCTGTGACACAGTACAAATCACTCATGGCTTAGGAAGGAAAGGTTTATTTTAGCTCAAAGTTACATAAGGTCTTAGTCCACTCACGGGGGCTGGCAATGGTAAGAAGGCATGGCAGAGGCCTAGCCAGAGAAAAGCTGTTCATCTCATCCTTGTCAGGAAACAGAATAAGAGTGAAGGGTGGAGCCAGACAGGGAGATACACCTTTCCAAGTTATGCCCGACTAATAACACCTGTTACAACCAGGCCTCACCTCTTAACAGACATGAAATCATCAGTGGGTTAATACACTGACATTGTTAATTCCCACCATCCAATCACCTCCAAGCATATGAGGTTCTGGGACACATTCCTGATCCAAACCCCAAGAGCAAGTGAGACTGAGTTTGTTACTATCTGTCTGTATAGATTATCCTTGAACCCAATGCCTTTCCATCTCTGATCATAAAGATGTTTGTACTCCTGGTACATGAAAGACAACTTTCCCAAGGAGTTTTATCTCCTGCTTTTAGGAGGACAAAGGAAGATGAAATGCTCTTGTATCTACTATCTTTCAAGCCTTTTTAACTCAAAATAATGCTTGTGCCAAAGAAGCATGAACTGGGGCAGTATACTCTGTTGTCTCCCCTTTGACTTGCTCCATATTATGGGCTGGCAGCTGGGCAGCTTAGATGGGAAACTAACTTTGCCAAGGGTGTTATAACAATGCACCTTAAGGACCCAGTACTGGCTGAAATGTCAACAAACTTGAGACGGGGCTATTAGCAATGCAAATGTTGGTTTCCTGAACGGAGATAAGCACAATGGGCCAAACTCTAAGGGAAGTTTTATTTCTCTGTAGCTTAAGCTATGATATAAAAGCCAGCTCTTCTTGGACTGAGGGGAGTTCATCATTCGTATCTGTTAGTCAACTGTATGGATTACATTAATCATAATGATGCAAACACAGCTGAAAACAGTTCTCTGGTACCAAAGTGAGTTTCCAGAAAGTTCCCACACCTTACTCACTGCATTTGGTTACCAGCTTTCCACGGCCCCCTGTGGGCCCTGGCTCCTGAAACACCACTCAGGATTCTGTAGAGGTGTCCACAGAACCAGCACATTGCCCTGGACTCTGTTTTTCCTCAAAGCAGCTATGAGCAGGAACTGGAACTTGACACAAAAATATCACTTGACTTTAACTTCCGAGAGCAGGCTATTTGGTCCTGCACCCAGAGTCAATGACTATTTTCTTTCTTGGTTATTGCAATAGCCACCTGCTGGCTCTAAGAGGGTAAAAAAAAAAGCCTAATAATAAAAATCTGTTGAAATTCACCTTCCTCAGCTCCTACCAAAGGGGTCTGTGACAAAGAGGAAACATTGCATTTGGAAACAGATGCATTCATTTGTTTCTAGGAATTCCTTCATAGCTATTGTGGTTTGGATCCGGAATGCTCCCCAAAAGTCTCATGTATTTAAATGTTATGGATTATCTATGGAATCATGTGCTGTTGGGAGATTGGAGTCTGGAGGAGTGGACTAGTCATGTAAATTGAATTAATGGCGTGTAGTGGGGGCTCACCACACCTTCTACACTGAGATCCAGGAGGGGCTGACCACTGGGAGGAGACCTGGAAGGATACATAAGCTGCTTCCTGTCTTCCTTGGAGGATGAGTCTCAACTTGCCTTGACTTGGCTTCCTGTGTGTGATGTCGTGAGAAGCTGCCTCCACCTCTGCCTCTGCCATGTACTTCGACTGCTGCCGCTGCCCCTGAATAGACTGTGACCTTCTGAAACTGTGAGCTAAAACAAACCTTTCCTCCCATAAATTTGTGAATGTCAGGTATTGAGTCACAGCAACGGAAAAAAAAAAACTGAGACAACACCCATCTTCTCTGAGTTGAGAGGCATCAACCTTCATAACGGAAGAAAAGGTCTGTGAAACCGAAGGAAGTGCTTTTTCAGATCACAACTTTTGCTATGGAATTTTTTGAGCACAGTGCAGGTTTTCGCAGATCAACAGGGCAACACTAGGGCATTCTTTATATGACCTCATCTTCCCCCAAAAACCCTTGTTACATCTTCAAATCCTTATAAAACACTCTACTCTCTCAGCCTGGTGTGTGATTCCATCTCATCTGCTGTCTCCCTGACAGTGCAGTCTGACTGAGGTGAACTCTTACCCTTATCTTTGCCTCCTTGGTAAATTCTCTTTATAAGCCTGTGGCACTGGCTCACTTTACTGTCTAGTATGGCAGCTATTACTAACAATTCAAGCCACAGCTCTTTCTTAATTTTCTTCTGGGCTATGACAAAGTGTCATTCCTTCTACCTGGACTCCAATCCAACTCTTGCACTGAGTGGAAGCCATTCCTCTTGAAGTTTCTTAGGAAGAAGTTCCTGGAATTGTACTTGAATTCCCACGACAATGAGGAAACACTGGACTTTGAAACAGACTCACTTGTCCACCGCCAGTCTGTAAGACGGCCCCATTGGCTTTCTGGCTTCCATCTGCCCTGAACCTCCCTGATTGCACCACACCTTAGAATCACTAAGGTTACTGATTCTACTTCTGGCTCAAGAACCAAGTTCTTATGAACCTTTTTGGGAGATCAACCAGCCAGAACAGGGTTGCAACTCATTTGCACCTGTGTTTCTGAGTTACATTTTTTTTTTTTTTTAAAGTAGAGCTTAAACCAGGCAGGATCAATTGTGCAACATTCACAGTTTTGGAGAGACGATTTTGTTTCTGCAGTAAATATGTATGCATACTTTTTTTATGGTTTGAATCTGAAATGCCTCCCAAAAGCCTCATACATTTGGAGGTTGTGGATTTTCTATGGAACCACGTGTTAAGAGGTGGGGCCTGCTTAGAAGGGGCAGAACACCGGGTATGGTCCAGAAGAGGCAAATCACTGGGACATGACCTAGAAAGGTATATGTTAGTTCTACCTGCCCTCCCTCACTTAGCTTCGTGTCATGTCTGCCATACCATGAACAGCTGGTCCGTGAAGAGCTCATCTCCTGTTCTTGCTCCTACCATGTGCTTCCATCATTGCTGGCCACCCATGAATGGACAAAGACCCTCTGAAACTGTGAGCTTAAAATAAAGTCTTTCTTTACTTACATGATGGATGTTGGGTGTTCTGTCCTAATAATAAGAAAGTAACTAAGATGTGTATGAATATGAGGAACATAAGGACACAAGTTGTCTGTCCATCTGCCTGCCTGTCTATCTCTATCTCTATCTACCTACCTACTACCTCTCTCTCTCTCTCTCTCTCTCTCTCTTTCTCTCTCTCTCTCTCTCTCTCTCTATATATATATATATACCTCCACCCATCCATTCTACGAAAGATTACAGTCATCATATTTTACAAAACATATATTTTTTAGAATAGCTACAAATAAATCCTAAATTCACCAGTGAAGATACTTCTGATATAGAGAGAAGAAACAGAAAGAAAGAAGACAAAAACTTGTAATTTGTAAGCTGTACTTTTGAGAAGACTGCACCCTCACAGCACCATCGAGGGTACCCAACATTACAATTCCTCTTTCACCCCAGGCTAATGCCAACTAGGTTCCTTACCCCTAAGTGTGTCAAAGATACCACAATGCTTCTCACTCTTAAGTTCTTAAGAGTCTCAAAAATCCAACAAGCCTGTACATTGGACCTACTGTTTTTCTTCCAATGGTATAAATCTATAAATCCCACATCTACCATACAATAAACAGCACTATTATTTGGGTACCATATCTCTAAATTGCAAACAGTTGGTATTCTAACTTAGTCCACTCATGGGAGAAGTGACAGACAACAGGAATATGCATCCTACATGGTCTGCCTTGAGGACACCCCAAGACCACATAAATACCCCACCTCAGACCCTCACACCCCTCACCCTCGAGTGCCCACATTCTTTTCTCACTGTGTACTTCTTTAATTCTGTTTTATAAATCTGCCTGTGGCTCACACTAACACATCCTATCTTGAAATGCTGTTCTGTGATGGGGACACATGGACCTACTCCATGGGGGCGGGGGCAAGTTGAGGTTCACCATCTCCTCTTCGGGGAGATGACCTCAGAACCTGTCTGGTGACCAAATGAAAGAAAATAGATGGTACAGTCTGAGTTAACTATGACCAAATCTGTACAAACTTGGCTTTGACAAGCAGAGTTCATTTGTAAATCTGATGCCCCCATCCCTCTATATTGTTAAGCAAATACATTTTTAATAGAAATATAATTCATCTTGTTTCCCCCGTCATTACGCTATGAAAGAACACGTTTCCCCTTATAACCTTAATTATCTCCAGGGATTAGGAAGGCCAAATGGTCACAAAAGGCAAATGCTTTGAATGGAGTCAGAACATCAAGGCAGCCATGACGATGCAACCAATGATGTTTATGAGAGAGAGGACTTCCAGAACAGCTGCAGAAAATGGCTTCAGTGGTCAGGTAAGTGTGCTCAAAAGGAAAAGTACTTTCAGGGGGATTCACGGCAATGTGTCTTTTACTGTAACAAAGTTAGAACCATTCACTATATTTTTGATTACACCTTTAATTTGTGGGGCTTGTGTTAGGGGTGAGGTAGGAAAAGATGGACAGTAGAGGAAGGGCTTCCAGGAGCAAATGTAAGGCACCCAGGAAAGGGGAGCAAAGGAGACTTCTCTTGAAGTACCTTTTGGAACCAGATTGTGTTTTGTGACTGGCTATACATAGAAAGCGACTTTTATTTTCCGTGAACCATCTGCCTGGGCAGCCGCCTAGCTGGTGGAGGCACGATGACAGGTCTACACAAGCAAGTGCTTCTCCTTTTGTTCATCTCAGGATGAGGAGCACATTTTCCTCTCTTGATCCAAACAAAGAGCTTCTTACATCTTTGAAAAAATACTTGATTCTTTTAAAATACAAATTTATTTTGCTTTGTAGTTTTCTTTTTTTTTTCAGCTGGCAGTAGAAATGATGGATAATTTGGATCTAAATACCCCCAAAAGAAGAAAAATTACATTTGGGAGTTGAGAAGATCCAGGAAATTTAATTAACTCTCTTCTGCTCTTCCTCCTTAATTATTTCAAATTGATTTAAAAACTTGCATCTTGGTGAATTTCTTAGGAATTTAATTTCTATGTTAAAATTACATATATATGCTCATTACATTGTCCTAGATCCAAATCATTCAGTCATAAATAATACAAGTTCTTGGGGAAAATTTAGCTATAATCCTAGCTGGTAAAAGAATAATAAAATTATTACAAAAATATTTTCTTCAAGGAAAGAATTTTTCCAATTGATTTATTTAGTAAGCGTGATACAATTCTATGCCATCTATTGAAGCTATGCAATGCAAAGAAAATACTATGCATTCTACCTTAACATTTTTTTTGCGTGTGTGTGTGTGTGTGTGTGTGTGTGTGTGTGTGTGTGCGTGTTTCAAGAACTGTCCCTGGGAGCATCAAACCTTAAATTATTCTGTAATTGGCAGGCAGAAAACAGCAATTTTCATTTCCAAGCAACACCAAGGCCAAATGGAAAAAGACTTTTATAATGGCTGTGCCTAAAAAAAAATAGTGGTGTTGCTTGAAGGATTATCTACAAAAAAAGCTAAACACATAATGTGGCCTACACTGGAGAGCAAAAGGAGAAAGAATTTGTTATCACAAAAGTATTTCACTTGGCAAAATAGCTGAGCATTCATCCTTCTATCCTTTATATGTCATGGCCTACCACAAATAATTATTTGGAATGGATGCTTAAGAAACTCAAAGCACATTAAAAACAATGGCAGACGCGAGTGGTAATCACCGATTTTAATTTTCTCCATTATGTGTTCCAGTTGACTGTAAAGGAACTGGCAAAACTCAGACACTTGTCAGTTTCCCTCAGCTTGTAAACATGGGCATATGTCTCTTAACATTAATTTTTATTTCAATTAAGGTATCCAAAAATATTGCCCACAGGCAGATGGCCTTGTTGGAAACATGAAATGCTTCTTCTCTTATGTGCTTTCATTGTATGCCCTTTTAAATTGTTTTAAAATAATAATATCTCTATTTTATGTGTCTTGGACATCATGGAAAATCAAAGGTTAATGAACAATACTCATGCGATTTATTCATGGTGCTCCAGAACATGGTATTAACTCAACATCAGTGTATTTGAGTAACATTTCAAAGTTTGTGTTAGGTATTTCTTGAGAATAAAGTCAGTGTGCTATTCTGATTTTCAAAATGGTGGAAAAGTAAAAATCAAAAATAGGAAGCCAATGTTATCTCTCTCATTAAATAGAAGACACATTAATATTTAGAAGTGAAAGGCAGTTCTTCTGCATAGAGACTGGAAAAATTTCCAGTGAATTTTACTCCAGAAAAGCATTTAATTGAATGGCTCATGATGCCTTTGTTAGGTTGGGACATAACTGACTGTAGAATTTTGGTAGTAGTATGTCCCCTACTGGATGACTTAAGGGAGAGAAAGGAGGGGTGGGGGGACAGAGACAGAGAGAGAGATAGAGTGTTCAACTGGTAAATGTACCGTATGTTTCTTTTTGACCATTTTCTGCTCAATATTATGAGCAATGACTTGGAATGGAAAGCAGACTCATGGAATTTTCAAATGAGCCAAATGTAGAGGTTTTAATACAGCTCCCGGAGCAAAATTAATATGCCCCAAATAGATTGGGATAATAAAACAAACACTATAAAATCTAATAGGATTAAGTGGGAGAAATTGCTGGTTTAAATTCCAAACATTAAATAGAGATAAATGACTGGACATCATATCATGCAAAAATGATTAGTAGACCCTAAATGGAAATGTTGTAAGTGCCAGCACCAAAATAAATAAAACTGCACAAAAAGTTGGCCTACTCTTGGCAAGTGTTGAGGGATCTGGGGATCCAAGGCAAAGTGAAAGGTACAGAGCACGACTGGATTTACCTGTAATCAAGACACTTTCAAGCGTCTGACAAATATGATACTACACAGAGGAAAGTAAGATGCCAAGGGAACTGCTGTGGGACATAGGGCGCTCAACCTGGAAGTGTCTTTGGAGACTTGGAGTAGCTGTCATACACCTGAAGGGCTGGGAAGAAGTGTATGGTTTCTGTATTTTTTCCTGTACAGGGAAGAATCTGCTGTCTTAGTTACTTTTTTTGTTGCTCATCCCCGACATCTATAACTTAAGGAGGGAAGATTAGCCGTAGCTCACAGTTTCAGAAGGTCTCAGTCTGTTCATGGGTGGGCAGCTAGGAAATGGTGGAATCACATGGTGGGGCTCCACGAGACAGAGATCTCGTAGCATGGTGGAAGAGAGAAACTGGGGGAAGGGCAGAACCAGCACATTCCCCTCCAGGTGAAGCCCCAAGCACCCTCCCCTTCCAGCCAGGCCCCACCTCCCAACCCTACAGAGTATCCACGGGAACATGAGGGTTTGGGGGACACTTCATATCTGAACCACCACACTTGGATTACTAAATCTGGGTTACACAGACAACTGCGACTCAGAGAATCGTGAGGCCCATAACACATCGAACAATGCTGTGAACTGCCACAAGGAAGACTGAGAGACTGAGCTAGCTGGAAGGTCGCAAACAGATTTCCTTTGACACGTTGGGACATGGCTAAATGGAGAAGTTTGCTAGAGTGCCCTCTATAGGCTGAGCTAAGGGAGACAGAGAGAGGGAGTGTTCAACTGGTGTTAGTACCACACGTCTGTTTTTTGATCATTTTATGAATGAAAAATCAGGTAAGTTGTTATCAAATGGATCAATAATTTTTATGATTCCTTCTTTTAGCTGAGGCGTCTTTAGTTATCAGGAAACATCTGTTTTTTGGCTGTAGAAAGGTTTAATTACATAAGGTATTTGACTATTTCAATATTCATTACAATTCCAATGTCACTGGGAAGTCATCAGTTGGGTGCTTAGTAACATGCTGAAGATTTTGTTAACACAGGACACAGGTGGGTTAAAAGGTCACATTTCTGTATGAAGCACCTGCTTCATTCGGTGCTGCCATCCTTGTATTGGAATTTGAACATATAGGACCACTTTCTAGACCTGCCCTGGACACTACTGACCTGAATGACATATAGAACCCCATAAATTGCAGTGAGGTATTGTATCATATTGAAAGGGAAAAATTGGTGTCACTTAAACCAGTCTGTCTTAAAAGCAAGTAAGTCACAATGGGGTATGTGGCAGTCAACCTTAACTGTCAACTTAATTGGCTTAAGCAATATGCAAGGGACTTGTAAAGCACACTTTTGGTAATATCTGGGTGGGTTCAGAAGGTCTCAGTCTATTCATGGGAAGCCTGCCATGGTGGAAGCGCACTGTGGAGGCTTAGCTGGAGAGGGGCTGTACACAGCATGACACAGAGGAAGCTCAGAGATCGTGGAAGGGAGGAGGAACCATATAGCTTTTCAGGTCAAGCTCCAGAGATGCACCCCTTTTGGGGAAAGCCCTGTTGATCCCTCCTTCTGACTAGGGCCCACTTTTTTTTTTTTAAATCTTTCAAGGTTTTATTTAAGTGCAATGGTTCAGAATAGGATTCAGATCTTGTTGAAAGCATCCATGTGCATGGACTGCACAAAGTCCTCGAAAGCAGTGATCTGTTCTTCCCGCCTATCTGGTCCAACTTTATCATCTTCAACCACACACTATGGTTGGAGTTTTTAAAAATTTCATATGCCTCTGGAACTACTTAGATGGGAGACTTGGTGGCACGTGCAAGTTTTTTGGCTTTCTTTGCCTCATGCTGTGCTAGTGGTTCTTCCCTGGCTTCTCTGCTTCTTCACTGTCCTCCTCTTCCTCCTCCCCAGATCCAAAGGCATCTATGTCATCATCATCCTTACTCTCCGTGCCCCACTTCCTGTGATGTCTTCCACTTGGTGGGGCCAAGCTTTGCCCAATGCTCTCTTTATTCCTGGCAGGACTTTTTTTTTTCCTAAGACTTGATGTGAGCACATCAATGCTGGGCAGGACACAAGTGAGCATATGTGGTGGGTCGGAGACTGCTTCAGATACTGGCCCAACTGCCTGGGAGGGGACACGCCCCTCCATGCGCCTCTCATCTGCCATGTAACAATGGGTGCCTGGTGGGGCTTTTCAGGTCTCTGAAACCCGTGGCCGACTGTATCTGGGAGCCGGGTGGTAGAAGAGAGAGAGAGAGCACAAAAGGATAGCTCCCAGCATCAAGAGAGAAAAAGGCCAGGCTCCACCTTCTTAGCAGCACGTTTAATCCATAGATACTCCTCAGGCATCAGGGTAGATGAGGCTTCTGGGGGATATTCTAGCTCTAAGCCATAATAGCCCCTTGTCCTTTCTTCTCTGGCACTGTTCCTCTGCTCTGCTTCAGGCCACCAGGACCTGGGCAGCACTGCTCTGCCACACCCTTCCGCCACATGGGACTTCTGTGGAGTCAGCTGACAATGGTCTGAATCCACCAAAACCGTAAGCCAAATCAAACCATTCCTCTTCTAAGTTGTGGGTGTCAGATATTGTGTCTCAGCAGGGAGAAAGCTATTGCTTGGCACTTACTTGGAAAGCCAACATTCAGCCAAGTGAGGTCATAAAGGAACTCAATTGTTGGGCTCTGCGCATGATCAGGAACTTACACACTTTAACACTTTCAGGGTAACTGACTCTATCTCTAAACATGGACAATAATCCTGAAAAATTACTTACATCTTAAAATTATTGTATACTCACCCAGGGAAGGGTGGTAGGTTTAAAAGCAACAACAACTGAGCAGTGAATGACACTGCCTATACATATCCTTTGTTTGTAGGGATATTCAATCACAAGTGATGGTTTTGAAGTAATTACTGAATCTTAATATGTCACATTTGGGTTCATTAAAAACAGACTAATTATATTTTAACTCTGTAATCAAAACAGAAGGAAACCTGGCAACTGAGCAGGGAAGAACTCTGGAATACAACTGACATGTTTGTGTTCCCACTGTCACTCACAGAATGATGTGTTTACAGAGACACATAACTACTTCCTGTCTGCTGAGCTCTCTGGGGAGAGATGGGTTCTTGGCCATGAAAACTTAGTCTGTGTGGTATCAATAATTTGTTAGGGTTGGCAGGAGAGAGGAAGAGCTAAACATTTTCAGAGGAGTTATTAAGAATGCCAGTGTAGTGGATTGTGTGATGTGAAACTTTTGCTAATGCAAACTTCAGGTTCTTCGGCCATTTTGTTTCTTTTGAAAATTCTACATATGCAATCCTACCTTATTATAAATAAGTCATGGCTTCTATGTTGCCTTCCAGGATGTCCCTCTACCATCCACAAGGTGCTTTATCACAGTGTGCTTCTCAAATTCTCATTCCAATCTCCTGGCTATAGTTAGTCTTTCCTTGGGTACACATCTGCTCCAGTCTCGCACATTTCAGCAAACTTCAAGTGCCTGGATTTAGAAAGATTTCCTGAGGGGACTTCAGAATACGTTACAAAGTATTCTTTTAGTTCCTTAATGGGATATTGTTGGGATAATTCCAGCTAATAATGCCTTAAAGCCAAATCCAGCAATGATAAATTTACTCCTTGACAGTAAAAAAAGTGAGATAACTTGCAAGTTTCACTTTTTATACTGGTTGTTTCAAACATTATAACTGAAGCCATTGTTGAGACAGACAGATAAATACTACAGTAATTTATTTGTTTGATGGGCTTTTCTAAAAGATATTCTTTAATGTTTAGAAACTCATATTCAATGAAGTTGGTTCTGATGATCAAATGCTTTGTGAGCTTTATTATTTATTATTATGCCATATAGTTTCTCTCACCTGAGGCAATAAAGTCTGAACCATACATATATATGTAATATATATTAATGGTAAATTTGGGTATTAAATTGCTTCTAAAGTCATTTTGAAGACTCTTATCTTTTTCGTTTTCAAGCAATTGCATGGAAAAACAAAATTTATAGCTTTGAAGGACACTAAAGGTTTAATCCAGGTTAAATTAAATAACTCTCAGACTTGAATGAAAAAGTCCAACCTTTAGAATGGAGTACTTATTTACTTTTTTTTCACAAATCCCCTGGGGTATGTGTGTGTGGAAGTGGACACTTGCCTTCCTGCTCCATCGGAATGTACTCATACTTAGCTCCTTTCATTACTACTCACTTGCATTTAAGTGCCTTTTTATGCTGTGAGTTTCTGTGCTTAAACTACAGGCACATGGTCTTAAACATCTGTGTGGAGAGTTGCTAACAGAGTCAGGAAGCTTCCTGGTATTTTTTCCATATCCTAGAATTAAAATGTATGATTTTTTAGCTACATGTAAAACATCATCAGCTTCCCTCACTCCCAGTTTTTGATTTCTGATATATATTTACTGATGTAATTATATTTTATGCCAGATGTATTTTTATAGCTTTCCCGAAATTGCATATTGTATATAAAGAAGAGGGGGTTACCAGTGTACATGTAGTTCATTGGCCAAGGCACATTAAAGACGAATGAGCCCTTGAACTAAGGGAAATGGGAATGTGATATGACAGAATTGAACAAGGAAGAGCAGTATTAAAATTGCAACTCAAAATTGGGCTATTTAGCTATTTATCATGGCTCCGGATGACCAGTAAGACGGGCAGCACTGAGCTTCCAGTTGGGTAGGGTATGGAATCATCAGTCAAGGTTCTATATAGGATCACTGATAGTCTCATATTTCCTTGTAATGAGAAAATTACAGAAATATGATAGCTTTAAGCCAATAGTGTTTGGTGAAAAACGAACAGTCTTGGAATCTGAATACGTTCACATGAGATCTACATTTTGAAACAAATATGTATTTGTCAGTAGGACACATTTATAGTAACCCCTCAAAACATCCTATTTTACTATTGAGCCCTTTCTCATGAGTCAAGACTAGCCACATGTTCAGATGAAAAGTCTGCTCCAGCCACTGTGCTCCAGGGTAAGAAGGCTTTGGTAAGAAGCTTCTATCTCAGCATCTGCCTCATCTCTGCAGTCCACAGCTGGCTCCTTCTTTAGTATTTGGGTTGTTTTTATATGAATACAGGGCAAGTTAATCCAATCTATTACTTTCTTTCTTAGTCATTTTCTCCTTGCTGGGACAGAATATGACACCCACAACAGCCGGGAGGAGAGGCTTAATTTTTATTTTTACTAGTAATTCACAGTTCAGAGGTCTCAGTGGCAGGAAGGCGTGCAGGAAGGGCCTGTCCAGGAGCAGCTGCTCAGGGCATTGCAGCAGGAAGTAGAGAGACGGGGGGAAGCCGGGGCAGAATGTGCCCCTCCAGGCCACACCTTGTGATGCTCACCTCATACCCAGGTGTCATCTCTCACATGTGAGAGCAAAGAATTAATCCTCATGATCCTATGAACCCCACCATCCAGTCACCTTCCACATACATGGTTGACTTTGGGGGAATATTCTGGATGTAAACCATAACACTATCTAAGTAAATGTTCCCACAGGAACTGACAGAGACTAAAACAAGAGAGGTATTTGCCCAAAATTTTTCATGGTAGGCGTATAACTGTGGTGGCTATCAAATAAAAATATTACTTTAAAACTTTAAGTCTAAACCAATCTGGTCAATTTCCAATTCAGATTTTGAGTGATGACCTTTTGTTTTTTTCTTCTTCTTCTTTTAAAAAAATCATCTGTGAGAGTTTGTTACCATAGTCTGGACCATGATCTTTCATTATCTTTTCATCTGTTATTTATGTTTTAAAACAACTTATGTAGATATATGACATACATATCAAAATTTTCAAGGTCAAGCTTATTATCTTCTTGATAGTTTGCTCTTTACTACCCAAATGGTACAGAAGTATTATCGCCATTTTTGTCTGATATTTTTCCAATCTTTTTGTTCAGTACTGGGATTGAAGCTAGGGCCTCTGCTACCTTTCCAGTCCTCCCTCTTTTCAAAATTTTATTTTGCAACAGGGTCTCACTAAGTCACTAAGTTGCCCAGGCTCAAATATATGATACTCCTGCTTCACCCTCCTAAAGTGCTGTGATTACGGTGTCTAGCACCTGGATTGCTTTTAAATATATTTAACTTTTTTCCCCCTTAAATTGAGGTTCATAATCCCTCTGAATTTGTTTTTTTGAAGGGAGAGGATATATTTCATTTTTTAGAATATGAAAATCTACTTAATGCAGCATCATTCATTTTCCTTTCCTCATTAATTTTTCATGTTTTCTCTCTAATACATTGAGTTCTTTCATGTGGAGCAGTTTCTAGACTCCTTGCCCTGTTTACTAATGCACTTGTCTAACTGGAGCACTGCTTACTTTAAAACTGTAGGTGAGTGTATTGTAGGCCTTAGTATCTGTTGGGGATTCTTTTATGTGCATGTTTTTTTGAGTGGTAAGAGTTGGCTTTAATCCTAGAATGGGACATTTGATACACAAAAAGAAAACAGATGACATCTCACAGTTCCCATCATTACCCAGGCGACTTGGGGGTCAAAACCCAGCTGCCAACTTGGAGCTGCAAAAGGAATAAAAGAAAAGGAATCTTCTGACACCCGTGGGATGGAAATACTGCTATTACTTCAGGGACCCTCCATGAAGATTAACCAAGGTTAAGAAAAAGATCACCTGATGCATGGCAGGTGCTTGCTATTATTGTCATCATTAGTACACAGTCTGCCTTAAAGAACAAATATAATATTGAATCCCAAAGTCTTCATATCATACAATTATTGCTGAAACATCAAACATTAAGTCCTGGTGGAAAGGGGATTCTGGAAACTAAGAAGTCATGACTACTTTAAAGGAGAAATGCAAATGTGAAACTATGCTTCCGTAGTACTCAGGGAATTGGAATAGACTCCCAGGAGGGATTGGATTAAGTAGACTCAGATACAATGGGAAACGTTGAGGTGGGTTTCAGGAATTAAGATTTAGAAAAGGGGAGGGGGGAGAAAGAGAGAGAGAGAGAGAGAGAGAGAGAGAGAGAGAGAGAGAGAGAGAGAGAGAGAGAGAGGAGAATGGAGGTCATGGCAAGAGAGTAAGAGTTAGGTGAGTATAGCAAAGGTTACCAAGAGACAAGAATGAGGAGCCAGAATGGTTAGTCTGAGAGGATTCAGACGGTCACTACTCTTGGGGGACCCCCATCCACCCTGTTGGTTTCATGATTTCTGTCCTCTACTTATACTGGCCAATAATTGCTTTCTGAATGCATATTGACCAGTATTAGTTAGACCACAGGCAGCCATGTTCTTTGGAATGTGTTTTGACAAATATATAACAGGTGGGAAGCTGAGGAAGGCGATTTAAGGCTCTTTATAAGGAAGTGCGAAGGACATGGGAGTCTGTTGGACACACTTGAACAGAAATAAATTCCAAGGGTATAGCTAGTCCTCTAGTCATAAACTGGCCAGTCTTAGTTCTGTCATCTGCCTTTTCCCGCAACCTGGACAATACTAGCTGGATTATCAAGTCCTCTTTTGCTTAAGCTAAGCAATGAAGACTCTAAGAATAAAGTCCTGGAGCAAAATCAGGTAGGGGGCAACCATGATGGCGGGGATGCAGGTGGGACTTGACAATCACAGAAAATTCTCGCAAAGACTGAGGATGTCCTTGCAGATAACTTGAAGATTCCCCTGCCCTACAGCAATGAGGCTCAACTTAGTAATAGCTGCCTAGCAAGCCCTAACTCATTTGCGCACCTCCCCTTTCTCTCTTCCCCTCCCTGCTTCCTCCCCCTCCCTGTACCAAAGGAGCAGAGAACTCTGCAGAGCTCCCTCCGCCCAAGGCACATAGGGAAGGGGAGAAGCCTGCACCGCGTCTTCCTATTGTGAACGTTGTGTCTCTAAGTTGATACGTGAACGTCAAGCACATTTAACTCAATGCATCCACATCAAGGTGAGCGGGGGTACAGCATCTGTTTAGTTCATTCCAAGAAGACAAAATTGAAGAAAGAAGAAGAACAGGAGAAATGCTTTATGTTTATTACATCCGGCACATGAAGAATGGGAGAGGTAAGTGGATGCATGTAGTCATTTCATAGTTGAATGAAGCAAAACCAAGTCCGGGAGGCCCTCTGACAGCATCCTTCATTACTCCATGCTGAACTATTTACTCTGCTTGGCAACGGGATTTCAGGTGGCTGAATATAAAACTTGTCCCTCTGCCCAAAACTCCCTTTCTCTCTAGTCAGTCTCTCTGTGACTTCGGATGAAGCCATTCCTAGGTGACCCAACTCCTAGCCATATACTCATCCTTGATCTCACATAAAAATTCCCTTATCCACAATGGTCACATAAGGAAGAAAATACCAGTAAACAGAACCCTGGAAAAGAGGCTGGACTTGGGTAACCATGTCAGAGATTTGAATCACAGTTTTTTAAATTTTTTATTTTGGTTTCCCCTAAAAAGATTTAAAAAATATACTAAATGGCAAGTCTTTATGTGAGGCGATTTTACTGTAATCATTTAAAATTTGATAGATGTTTTCAAGAGTACAGAAAGATCTAGCTGTTAAACTTGTTGGAGATTTTTCTTTTTTTCTCAACACCCAAATAAGTACATTTTGAGTTGAGCTTTTATATGAGAGTAAATTCAAGTGGAAAGAAGAGTGTTATGAAGTTAAGAGAAAATTGACAATAGAGGTGTATAACAAGTGGTATTCTGTTTTGCTTGAAATAGTCTGACATTCTGCATACCACTGTGAATATATGATTTTTGAGATAAACATGTCTACCTGAGGAGGAAAATAATGTAGTGGTGAGGACAAATACATGGCATATAAGTGGGTTCTCACAGTTTCGAAGAGAAGTATTATACTTAATATTTTTCTATTGCATTGTGAAAGATAATGTCATTTTAAATAAAGATTACCTCTTAATCCTAAATTACATGCCCAGAACAAAAGGATGGGAGTATTAACAGCAAGAAAATAACTGTATATTTACAACAGTGCGAAAAGTAGCTAAAACTGTGAGGACATAATTTAATCTGTAACCTTGAAATACATTTCATAACCTTCAAAATACATTCTGTGGACCCCAGCTAAACATAATCTTGTAAACAATTTCAGTTACACAGTTTTGACTCACAACTGACCAAAAGGTGCCATAAAATTCAATTTTGAGCTGATGCAAATAAATACATTATTAAATTCACTTTGGTATTTTTTACAGAGAGAGTTAACTGAAACTTCCAAATGAAAAGAATGACTGCTATTAGATTACTTGTTGCACAATTTCTAGCCTGTAAGGCCACAGGAAACTATGTAAAGTGCTACCAAAGTCAGCTCTAAAATTCAGTAAATAACAGAAGTTATTCAGCAAAGTCTCTGTGTTTCAAACTGAAATGCAGCGCACAGAAGTAAAAGCTTAGGCAAACGGACTACAAACAAACTAGATACATTGTAAATCTGTGTGCAGTTCTGGTACTCCTCAGTGTCCCTGGGGGATTGGTCTAGGATACCTGTGGATGCCCATGTGTGAGGATGCTCAAGTCTCTCATATAAAATGGCACAAATCAATTGAACAGATGGGATGTGTCATGTGGAATGTTTTCTCTTTGATTAATTAACATTTTATTTTTTTTCTTAGTCTTGGTAAAGATTTGTCAATCTTGTTTATCTTTTCAGAAGACCAGCTCTCACTTTTTTGATTTTTTTCTATTGCTTCTATCCTGAATTCAGTTTTCTGTGTGCTCTAATTTTCGGTCACTCTATTTTCCTTAGGTTTTTTTTTTCTTATCAAATTTCTGGAGGAGTCATTTATGTTGTTGATTTCTGATTTTTTTCTTTTTAATGTAAATGTTCATCAGTATAAATTTTCTCTCTGGATCCTACTTTTGCTGCATCCCAATAGTTGTGATATGCTGAATGTTCATGTTCATTTATATAAAGAGTTAAACAATTTCTTCAGTGATTTCCTCTTTGACTCAGTGGTTGTCTAAAAGTGTCTTGTTGAATTCCCATATATTTTTGAGTTTTCCAATTTCTTCCCTAGCTATTTTCCCATTTCATTCCATTGTGACCAGAAGAGATACTTGGTTTCAGTCTTAAATCCATGAAGACTTGCTCTGTGACCTATGAAGTGACCTAGCCTGGTGGGCCTTCTACATGTGTTTGAGAAGAATGCGCATTCTGCAGCCGTTGAGTAGAGTATGCTGTGTATGTCTCTCAGGTCCGTTTGGCGTATAGTTGTTCAAATCAACAGTTTCTTTATTGATTTTCTTATCTGGATGTTCTACCTAGTATTCAAAATGATTATGGAAATCTTTACTATTATTATGTCTCAATCTGTTTTTCTCTTCATTTCCATCAATGTTTGTTTTACACACTGAAGTGAAATGATAGGATCTCAATGATAGGAGGATCTCAAGTTTGGTGTGGCAGCATAGAGACTTGATGAGACACAGTTTCAGAATAAAGCAATAAAAGGTGTCTGGGATTTGGCCTGATGCAAAGACTCTGGGTTCAACTTCCATGCCAAAAAAAACAAAAAACAAAAAACAAAACAAAACAAAACAAAAAAAAAAACAAAAAAACTCACCCAAGAAATACCGGGAGTTATTTCTGAGTTGGGAAAGAGATTTTCTGGATTTATTTTAAATATTCAATGTGTATAAGTAAAACCTGCTTTAATTTACTCCATAAAATTCTAAGGATATTGCTCGTATGCAGAGCAATATCTTGGGCTTAAACCTGTATTTTAAGAAAGTGATGAGATTAAGCAATTTAATGGCAAAGATTTGCCTGCCAATTCTTTTGAAATTGAAAGCTTTTGATTTGTTCTGCAGTGTTTGCAGTGTATTAATTCTTTTTTTTCCTAAGGGTAAGAGTCAAACTTTTTATTGTCTCTGTTAGCTAGTCTTATGGTTTGGATCTAGAATATCTCCCAAGGCCTCACGTTAGGAAGAGTGATTCAATCATGGGGTTAATCAAGTTGGCTTCCTTTGCTGTTAGGCAGTGGGGCTCACTGTGGAAGGGAGAACTCCATCTTAGCTCTTCCCTTCCTTCATTCTGCTTCTTGTCCCGATGTGCTATGAACAGCTTTTCTCCAGCTGGCCTCTACCAAACTCTTTCTCTAATGCCAATCACCCATGAGTGAGCTGAGACCTCCTGAAACTGTGAGGTAAGATAAACCTTTCATCCCTTAAGTTGTGAGTGCCAGGTTTTGTGTCACAGCAATGAAAAGGTGACTAAAAGAGCTCTGGATTTCCACCATGTTCCAGTTGTTCTAGGTGACCGTCAGAGGTTTCCTCAGTGGAACGGGCAGTCACTATCATCTGGGGGGGGGGGGTGGATATGGTGAGGGAGAAATGTGGTTGATGGGACATTCATGGTTTGGGGGAGAGGACAATTTTCTTTGCTTAAAAACTGTCTTCAGAAAGTCTTTAAAATTCTTTTTATTTATAAAAGTTAATACTAAACATAATAAATACATATTAGATTTGTTTTTAAAGGAGGTTCTTGTAATTTTTAAAATATGTCTAGTTGTTTTATTGCCTTATTACAGTAAATATTAAACCTTGAAAAATTGATGTGATTAAGTAGGAGCTGACTTTAGAGACGAATGTCAGTTTAAATTGGTTTCTCTGGCATTTATTAGCAATTCAGTTCTATTCTGTGTAATTATGAGATTATAAATAATTCAAATTAGAGAGAAAATATATTCTTCGGATATCTCCAAATCACTAAAACTACATCTTGGATATGTCAACTTGTCTTAAGAATCAAAAACTGCATTTTATTATTATATAAGTTCAAATCAATAAAGTACTTTTAAAATTATCTTTGTTTTCTTCAGGTAGATTTCCTCTGTGTCTTCAGTTGTTCTTTATAAAACCTTTTCTCTTTCCTCATTTTGACATTTATCCTAAATGTTCATAAGCTAAAATTTGATATAAAGATTATGGAAACCTGTCCCAAAGGAAGATGTGTATACTAATCCAACTTTAATTTTCATTTTAATTTGAAGAGGATGGTATTTCATGTGGATCATACTGACTTGGTGTGTTAGATTTGTAAAAAAAAGATGTTGACTTTCATTTTTCCTGCGTTTCAGCTATTAGCAATATCTTTGGTCTACAAATGTCAGATCTTAAACAAACCCAACAAAATATATGCCCAGGGATTAAAAAATTGTAGATCAAACAGACAGGATGAACTCTGACAATTTTATGGGCTGCTTCCTACATTTTGTTATGAAAGAAAAGGGCATTTTCATTATATTCCTATTACGAATTTGCTAAATTCTTAACGTCCTAATTTATGAGATCTGGGATATTTGTGCTGTGTGTGGTGTAGCAGTTGGGATTTCATAGAAATCAACAAGGACCCTAGGGGAGGGTGACAGTGGAGAAGCGTGGGGCCAGAAAACTCCTGGACTCTCTTTCCCTTCAGCTTCAAGTCTCTCATCTTCATCTTTCTTGTTGGACTTACAACTAGGAATCCTTCTGAAGAAGATGTGTGTACCTCAAAGAACATTTGCCCTTTATTTAAGTAAATTTCAAGTAGAGGCTCATTAGGTATGTGTGTTTTCATAATGTCACTATTTCCAACTTCTCATGTGTACCATGGAAGGGTGTTTTTCATCATTAAAATTTGCTCAATATGAAAAAGCTATGTACTCTGATTTCAACTTCATGACACTCTAGATAAGGCAAAATAATGGAGAAAAGAGATTGGTGGTCGCCAGAGGTTGAGGGAGGGAGCAAGGGAGGGACAGACAGCAGAGTCTGGAGAATTAGCAGAGCAGTGAAGCTCTATGCTGTAGGATGGTACTGCAGCAGATGGATGTCTGATGTGTTTATCAAAATCAATAAAATATATAATAGCGACAGTACTAAAGTCAGTTAGGACCCCTGAGTGATAATGGTGTGCCAATTTAGGGCCACCACTAGTCACAAACATTCTGTGGCGGGGCATGTTAATAGTGAGGGAGCCCACATGTATGTGGGTGAGGGGTGGATAGAATCTTGGCACCTTCCACTTAGTTTTACTGGGAGTATAAATTTGCTCTAAATATTTATTTTATAAGACTTAATACATTTATAGTATTAAATGATACACAAATAGCTTCTTTGAGCTTACCATACATCAATAGGTTGCCAGTGAATGAGATGACCCATGGTTTAAAAAAAAAGTTGAAAATTCTTGGCAGAGAGAGACGCTACATTCCAGTTTTAGTGAGCAGGACCTGCCGCAGAGACACCGGGAGGGGCTGGGGAAATCTGCAGTTATTCCAAGGGGACAGGGCTCTGGATATAACTCTGGTGATGAAGACTGGCCAGTGCTACTGGATGTAGTGGGGATATGGTTTCTAGAGCCTTCCGCAACATCCATGACTTATAACCAGGAAGACTTCTGGAAATGGAAGGTAATTTTCCATATGGTGGCCAGGAATGGGCTATTGAGGAAGATCATAAACATATAAAGACACAGGAGAAAAAAACCCAGACAGGAATCTACAAAGTTGGACACGGTCTGTGCAGAGAAATTCAGATGAGAAGAATAGTTTAGTAATTCCAGATGAAAGCCACTAGGAGACCGGTGGGAAGCCAAATGTGTACCACTCAGTAACTGCAGGGTTGCAGAACAAACTGTGGCAGGCACTTAAGTACCACTGAAGCAAACACAGACAACAATAATGACATCATTACCATCATCACCATCATTTTGACATTCTTTCCCCCGACCCTGGAGGACAGCACTCTTGTGGTTCCATCTTGGAAGCAGGGACAGGATTCTCACCAGACAATGCACTAAAGTCTTGGCTTTAAGCTAAATAAATTCCTTTTCTGCATGAGTTACCCAGCCTGTGGTAATTGGTTAGAGTAGCAAAAATGGACTAGAGCTGTGTCCTGCCCTCACTAATATCTCATAATCATCTCTCAGGCTTCTTTGGCCCATTTTTCTGTGATTGCATGAAGTCTTGAGATAGTTAGTAGAGATGAACGTGGCTGGGTCTGAATGACTCCTAGAACTGAACATTCACTGATGGATGGTCAGAACAGACTGTGAATCTTCTGACTGGCATTTAGGGTCTGCAGCCCGGAGCAATTGGCTAAGACCAAGCACGATGGGACAGACCCAACTCTATGGTGCACCCGGTGTGGAAAATAACTCCTCTCCAGAGAACAGGAAGCTGGCATTTGCATGTCACCACATCCCCTGTGGAGGTGAGTTCCTGTCGCCTATAGGAGGTGGTCTCTGTAAAGCCACCGGCATCTCTATTGGAGACTCCAAAGCAATCTGAACCTTCAGGTAAAGTAGAAGTGAAGACTGGGCAACATCCTTAGGGAGGGAAATGGCTGGCCTGGAGAAGGCCACCATTTTGGTTTCAAGGGTGGATTTCTTTAACGCTGACTTTAAGTTATGAACTGAGCTTGTACACAATGAATGCAAAACCTGCATGCACACTTAGAAAGGAGACAGCTACTCTTACCAAGACACCAGCAGTTTCATATCACTGTTTTCCTTTTCCTCAGCACATTTATTAATTTATTTTCCTCCTGTCTTCATTTCCTTCTCAACACTTGTAATTTGCATTGGCATGCATATTTGAAATGTAACAAGGATTAGATGTGATCCTTGTAATGCTTTCTATACCAGAAATATACACTGTGGATAGTCTACAATGGAGATAATTTGTGTGGCTAATTGGAACCTGACAGAATCATTCTTAACAGTTTTCATGGGGGGTTCTTAGAATTACTTACACTTTCTCTTTCACTCACAAAACATGTGCTGAGAAATCCTACCCTGTGTCTTGCTGTTACTTTGTGGTTCCTTCATTGAATTTTCCTCCTGCAGGGGTACCCAGCCTTTGTGGAGAGTAAACACTCTATAGAGCCTTTTCCAATAGATCTGTCTTTTTCCTAGTCTATGTGGCCCACCATTCCCTCACCATTAGACTTACAAACTCCTGAAAGAAAAAAAAAAAACCTAAGAAAATAATAATGCATAAAAATACAAATCTTCACAAAATTTTATGGATTATTTTATTAATATTTTATTTTATAGTAATGGGGATTGAGCCCAGGGCCTTCACTCTAAACCATATCCCTTACTTGCTTTTTAAAGTTTTTGATTTTGAGACAGGTGGTTACTAAGTTACCGCGTTGCCTGGGCTGGGCTCAAACTTGTGATCTTCCTGCCTCAGCCCCTCAGAGTGTCTGTGCCATCAAGCCTAGCTCTGTGCTTCTCATTTAAAACATGAGGAATCCAAGTGAGGAAAGGAAGTTTTCAAAGTCATGTGAGAACAGAGGTGGCATTCACTCTCTGTTGTCACGGTCCTGGTGAGTTCCTGCACACAGCAGACTTGTGGGATAGATGGAGACATGAACCACTAAAATGAACAGCTCGAGAGAGAGAAGACCGTTGCGCAATCACCAACCACAGCCAGGCCCTTGGAGATCTGGCAGGCACTGTCCTAGCTGTGAAACATCACTGCTGACAGACTCGAAAACGCCAGAATCACAAGCGGCCTCATGCACCCCAGTGACAGGCCAAGGCTAGGTCAGGAATAGCATGCAACTCAGGCTGCCGCAGCTGCCACGGAGTGAAGTGGCAGCAGCTGGAAGTCCTACAGTGTCCACAACCTCCATCTCTAGTTCATTAACTGTCACGAAAATAAGAAAATGGATAAATCCCTCATGATCCAAGCATTTTCCTGTCTGAAAAAACTGAAAGGACAGGAGTAGGATGTGGCGTGCAAAATGGCGATGCTGGTGGCACCACGAAGGGGTGCTGTTTCGTCTGACTTTTCCCAGAGACCTGGGCATCGAGACCTCCACCAGGCCTGTGTTTCTAAAGACCCCAGGGAAGTGTCTAGACTGGCACTGGGTTTAACAGGGACTGATTGATATGACCACGTCAGTGGGTGCGTAAATGAATGCTTCTAAGGTTACAAATTTCTGCCACCAACTATTAACCATCCACTTGAGGGAGACTTGATCTCAAGAGAGAAGGGGCAAGCGTTTGATGGTGTCTGGTATGAAGGAGGCTCGGCACACAGCTGCCAGGCCTGCAGCCGTGGATGGGGGAGTGCGGTGTGGCTACACAACACTTTTATACATGTGCTTTTCCAGTCATCACCAAGGCTGTTCTAACCACTCTATAATAATCGGAGAGAAAAAAAATGAAGTTTCAGAGAGTCTCTTTATACATTTCTGCAGGAGAAAGAAACTATTGGTTTTCTGTGTCTGTCATACTAAATAGCCTTATCTAAGTGGCCTAGAAAATGCATCGTGTCACAGATCCGTGGGCTAAAATTCCCACTTGGGGCTGAGTGACTTGAAGCCAGGCTGCTGTCAGGGATGGAAGTCTGTCTGTCCATCTCTGTCTTTGTGGCTTTCACACTGAGCCATAGCACCAACGTGTTTTTTTGTTTTGTTTGGTGTTTATTTTTTTGAGATGGTCTTATATTAAGTCACTATATTGCCCAGGCTCGGCTTGAACTTGTGATAACCCTGCCTCAGCCTCCCAGAGTGCTGGGATTCTAAGCCTGCACCATCCTGGACAAATCCCAGTTCCTCCTTTGTCCAGTCTCTGCAGGCTGCCTGCATCCTCTGCTTGGTGGTAAGCCAGGGTGAGGGTTCCTCCCTTTGGAGGCCAGTAGGACAGCATCTCCCAAAAGCTACCACACTTCTTTCTTCTCATCACAGCCAGCCTCTCAAAGGGTCCCCACTTTCTAGAACTCGTATAACCAGACTGGGCCCCTTGGAGAGCCCAGACAATGCCCCAACTCCAGGCTGGTATGGTGAGGGATACCTGCAAGGCCCTTACTTCTCCTGGAGCAACCTGTTCTCAGGATCTAGGAATCAGGAAGAGAGTCTTCTGGGACCAGTGCCCTGCCTGAATCCAAAGTAAAGGCGTCCCTTCTCCAGGACTGCAAGGCCAGGTAGGTTGTGTCCCCACAGACATCTGTTCCTGCCAACGTACTGGTCATCCTGTTTCTCTTCCCGCTTAAAGACAATAATGTGCTTTGGCTGAGTACATGGTCTGCATTAATCTCAGACGTAGCAAGATTGGCACACACCACTTGTAACAGAAGATGTGCATGTTACTTTAATATAGATGTGTGTGGAGCTTTTGTTAATTATTTTTTTACTTATGAAAACTTCTGAGACACCTGGTGTGTTAAATTTGATGCCTGGAATTTCTCTTGTAGTAGTAGTTTTACTTCAGATGTTATTACAAATTAATCCTGAGCCAATTCTTATATTCTTATGCTTTTCAGATTTTATATGTACGGCAACCTGTGTATATACATATATGTGTGGAAACTGTGCAGGTTTAAATGTACATATCAGCGCTCACCAGTATGGCATTTTTCTATTAATCCTGGTTGAGTTGCACTGCTACGCAGGATAGAATCACCTTCAGGATGTGTAGTGGAAACACCTACAAAGGCGGATGTGAAGGCAGATGTGTCTCTGTGTGAGCTAATGACTCATGACAATAAGCGAAAATTCACAAGCCCCCAAAGAGCAGGAGTATGGAGTACGGATTGGGAGAATGCTACAAATTTAGCTCAAGTCACAAATAGTTGAGTAGCTATTAAGTGACAGGCACAAAGTATTTGCAAACACCTGAGGCTTGGAGCCTGATATTGGAGAGAAGACAGACACTCAGGCAAGTAATTATGGCAAGAGAGAGAAAGTAGCTTTGAGATGCCAGGTGTGGGGGTTGTGCACCTGTAACCCCAGCTCCGTGGAAGGCTGAGGCAGGAGGAACCCAAGTTCAAAGTCATGGACAGCTTTGCAAGATGCTGTCACAAAATGAAAAAAAAAAAAAACAAAAAAACAAAAAACAAAACACAAAAAATAAAACAAAACAAAAAACCCCAAAATCTAAAAAACCTTCAGAGTGAATGTGATTTACTTGGAGAGCTCCAGGCAGGAAGACCAGGCAGGAGCTTACAGATATCAGGCTACAGACAGAGTTGGGAGGGCTGGAGCTGGGCTGCTGAAGGGAACATCATTACGGGGCAGCGTGGCAGAGGATTTTTTTTTTTTGTTTTGGTGGGCGTGGAAGGGCTGGCAATAAGAAAGTGGATTCCTTCATAGATCTGCACAGCACAGAGTGAGGGGAATCAGAGAGGGAAGGGGACGACTTTTCAGCCCCCTAGTTGGTATCTGAAGGAGATGGGTTTTGCCCTGGAGGGCACAGGGAGCTGCTGAAGGTTGCTGGACAAGGCATTAGCAGGGACTTTGAAAGAGTCAATGTTAGGAACAGATACTGTTAGCTGTTTCCTAATGCTCATTTCTCCTTCTTCACTGGTAACACAAACCTTGGCTTCCATTGAGGGGCTTTCACACCCACTTGTAGGGTACCTAACACAGCCATCTTTGCTGCTAGGAAGGGAACTGTGGCCCATGAGCTGAATTTCCAGCCCATGTTATGTACACGGAAGTGGCCTTAATGTCATTTTCAAAGAGAGGAGGAGGGCCTTCTTTTCCCCCTTTCTCTGCCTTCTACATGATATGAGTGTGGTGGCTGGAGCCAGAGAAGCCATATTGCATTCTGAGGATGAGTGTTTGAAGGAGACTGAGTTCTTTTACATAAAAGGGAGATCAAATTCATCTTGCTTCATCACTTTAAAAAATTATCTTTCTATTCTATGCAGCACAGTCTTATGTCAGCGGTTTTCAACCTGGACTACAGATTAGAAACCTCAGGAATTTGCAAAGTCAAGACGGTCAGAAATGATC